>LBNU01024345.1:3494-18199 GCA_014162995.1 Artemisia annua | reverse complement strand
ATTTTTTCTTTTATCTTGTGTGCCTTTTTGTCTCGTCACTAAATCTTTCCTTCGGATTGTTTTTCTTTTTCTTTTTCTTTTGCGCTTTTTAAAATACTTTTAATTCTTTAACAACCTTTTCCACTGTACAAAAATTCTTTCGGACGCCAAAATTGTGACGATATGATATAGTCAACGCACTTTTTTTCGTCTTGTCACCAAAAGTCCACCACTTAGTGCATATTGTACTTGTTGATTCGTGACCATTTCGTTGAAAATTAGTGACCAAAACCCGAATATGTGTTGATTAATTATGCATAAATTTTGTTAATTAATCATTATGTGTGACCGTTAAACACTTTATATTCACACGAATGTTTTTTGAGAGCAACTATTGTTCTCCTTTCCACATAAATCTATAATATATGTACATTGAATGATTTATTCAAGTAAATGTTATTTTGTGTGACTATTTCCGTCCTTTGCAACTATGATAGTATATTACTATACCAACAAATATCGTCCGAGGATAGCACCGGTAAATATGTATCCCCGGGTCGTAATCCCAACGAAGGCTGAAACTTGGTTCGTGTTCGTGATTCAAGAAATGAATCGTGCAGGCTAAGGGAACCCTAAATTTCTACAAATAAAAACACGTAAAAACAAACAAACACACGTAAAGCACGGAAAAACACGTAAAATACGAGAATAAAAACCTAAACGTAAAATGGGATCGAATCCTAAATTCCCGAGCTAATCTCGGGAAAAACTATGTCAACTAAGGAAAACCTAAATCTTAAACACAAATTCTAATTTCCTAAGGGGCTAGAATGTAAAATTAAATTTTACTTTATTTAAATTACTTTTAATTTACTTTTTATTTATTTATTTTACTTTTTAAAACTAATTTAAATTACTAAATTAAAACTAAAAAGGAAAATAAGTTGAAAAGTAGTTTTGAAAATTCTAAAAATACTTAAAATAAATTTTTAAAACTTAAAATTATACTTTTTTGGGTTTTTATATATTTATTATTAAAAACTAATATTAATTATTATTAATTTCTAAAAATACTAAATAAATAGAAAATAATTTGGAAAAGTAAAATTTATTTTTCTAAAATTACAAAACTATTAAAAACTACTTTTAAAACAGAAAAACTATTTTTTTGGATTTTTGTTTAATTATTATTAATTTAACTAATTAAAAAGTGAATAAAAACTAAAATTAACTAAAATAAATAGTAAATAAGCTTAGAAAATTCTGAATTTTTTATGGAAAATCTAAAATAAGATTAGAAACCTATAAAAATTAAGAAAAGCAGATTTTGACTACTGAATAAGCTTTTAGACCTAATAAGCAGTTCTATAATAAGCACTTAATAAGCAATTTTTAAGCAAATTCAACCAAACTTTCACAGAACCTGTTACTAACCTAAATAAGCACTATTGAACTCAAAAAGCACAAAAAAGTAAATAAAGTAAGCAATTAATGGGGTGAATTTGGGGATTTACAGTGGTGGGTGTGTGGGGAAGAAGGGTAAACGGGGGTAAAGGGTTTTTTTTTTATTATAATTTAATTTGTGGACTTGGGCTGGGTTTTAATTTAAGGGGAGTGGGCTGGTAAGAGTTTATGGGCCAAGGGGTGTAAAAGGTTAAGGGTTGGATTTATTATTGGGTTGGGTTTTTAGTTTTTGGGTTAATAATAAAAGAGGGTCCGGTTTGGTTTAGGATTTAGTATAGGATTTGTAGTTTTATGTTTTAAGGATTTTGGTAAGTTAAGGGACCAAACTTGTAAAATCTGAAATTGTAAGGATCACCTTTGCCATTTTTGTAAATTCCTCCAAGGGTCATTTATGATAATTGTTGATATCTAGAAGGACCGAATTTGTCATTTCTTGAATTTATTCTCTCAGGGACTAATCTTGACAACTTCTCAAAGGTGAGGGACCATTTTTGTAATTTTGTGAAAACTTTATCCAGGGACTATTCTTGAAGCTTTAGAATCTTTAGGGACTTGTTTTGTCATCTTGAGCTCAGATTCACTTCCCGGCTATAAATATTTACTCCTTCCATCCTCGTGCTCGTTTTTCGTGATTTTGTCTCGGTTTTTATCGTTTTCTCATATTTTATTACCTGCATGTATAAAAACACATATATTTGGCATTTATTAGCGGGTTTTTGGTCTTTTTGGTCTTAATTTGGTCAAGAAAAGGTATGTGTTTAAGCACATACCAAAATCCCCCAGACTAAGATATTGCCGTGTCCTCACGCAATGTTATGAACTCACATTTCCGAAATCAAAATTCCTCATCTCTTTTTACTAACTTTGAAAGTAGCAAAATGTTCAAAAGAGACTACTAAATCTTAAATTCCAAAAATGCCCCGGTAATCCTACTTATTCTTATTAATTATCTATATATTTACAACCTAACTTTATTCGGGTGACGGTATGATGACTTTCATTATCATAAGGATAACTATGAGGATCATCGAGTAGAAACACGACTCATAGAGAAGCGACCTAACGGTTAAAATTCGTCGTCCTTGATTTTTCACAAGTCTCCCCCAGACTAAGCGTAAAATGAAATCATTGTTCTTTCATAAGCATCGATGCTAAAATTATCCATGGAAGTTACTTGTGAAGACTCCTTACTCCCATATTCCTATTTTCCTCTAATTATTTTATTTTTTGGTGGGAAATTGAATTTCCTCGTTTTTATATTTATTAGTCCGATAAAGGCTTGAAATTTGGACGCTAAGTAGTTTCTAATCCTTCCCTCGAGAATCAATGCCCACAAGAATGAGGTCCACATCAAGGTCTCTGATTTAACACGATTTTGAGGAGTGTCCCTTTTATTGGCGACCGAAACAACTCAACTACGAGTCCAGAGACAGAAGCTTTTATTAGGACCTCCCCGGAGTCAAGGCTTGGCATTTTTTCATTCTAAGCACAAAAAGTATTTACCTCGGCCCTTTATAACAATCACAACATCGGCTGCGAACCGGCAAGATGTGATAGTCTATTATGACCTTGGTTATTTTTCCTCCGCCTTTTATTGGAAGTCTACAACATCGGCTGCGAACCGGCAAGATGCAGAAAACCTTTTTGGCATTGGATTTTTACTATTAAGCACAACATACGTATTTTTATTTTTGCCAAACCCCAAGTCCTACGGCTTTTATAACAATCCCAACATCGGTTGCGAGCCGGCAAGATGGAATAGTCTATTACACCGTAACGCTGGCAGTACCTCCATGTGTACCCAACCCTCATGAGCAAAGACCCTTTTGGCAAGGACTTCGAAACTAAGTTTCGCCAAAATCCCGCACCTTTAATTAAACCTAAATTTCTATTTAAAGGGTGAAACAAGCTTATGGGAGTAAAAAGTCACAAGTACCCTCGATGAAGTGTGTTTTACCATCTTACTTATAATCGAACTCTATCATTTTTCGTTCTTCGCGGATTTTTAATTCGCGAAAGCCTAGCTAGGGAAAACAAGCTAGGGCTCAACACGCCCGGTCAAGTCAGAATTTTTATTCCTACTCTTACCATTAGGAAAGTCAACATGGTGTCAAAACTTATTCTATTTTTGTATTTTTGAAAATTTTTCTCATTTTTTTGTGTTTTTTCGTTTAAAATTTTTCAAATTTTTCGGAAAAACGGGGTTGCGTGAGTAACGGTAAAAATGCAAGGTAAAAATCGAATCGAAAGATTCACCCCCCCAGACTAAAGTGAAACATTGTCCTCAATGTTTTGAAGGTAAGGGTAACCTACGAGTATCTAAGGCCGTTTATTAAGTATGCCAAATAGATAAACGTTAGTCGAAACGATAAGGATATGAGAAACTTATCGAAGAATGAGACTCGAGTGAAGGAAGAGCAGCATGACGAGCACGAGAGTCTTCATTTTCGGGCAACCTAGACATAAAACACAAGCACGAAACACAAGAAATGGGAAGAGTGGACCCTTCTCATGGTTATTTATTAGTAAAAACTAAAAAGAAAGCGGTAAAAGGATAAGCATGGGGTGCCTCCCACGAAGCGCTTGTTTTTGTTTTCCGAGTCGCCTAGCTTGACTCGGTCCCTAAATTTAGTCATTCGAAGGGAAAGTTTGGAGATCCGGGACTACCTGGGGTGGTATGTCCTCTCCAAAATAATGCTTAAGTCTATGTCCATTTACCTTAAAATTCGGCCCATTTTCTTGAGAAAGCTCGATAGTACCATATGGAAAAACTTGGGCTACGGTAAATGGGCCAGACCAACGGGATTTTAATTTTCCAGAAAAAATCTTTAATCTTGAGTTAAAAAGTAAGACTCGATCTCCAATATTGAAAACACGGTTTTTAATTTTCGAGTCATGAATACGTTTAGTCTTTTCTTTATAAATTAAAGAGTTTTCATAAATTTGGTCTCTTAGTTCGTTCAACTCATTCAATTGTATCTTTCTATGATCTCCCGCGGTCTTGAGGTCGAAGTTGCAATGCTTTAACGCCCAGTAGGCATTATGCTCGAGCTCGATGGGGAGATGGCACGCTTTTCCATACACCAACTTGTAGGGAGTGCAACCAATCGGAGTATTATAGGCGGTACGAAAAGCCCAAAGTGCATCATCTAATTTGTCGGCCCACGAGTTTCGGTGTTCACCTACGGTTCTCTCTAGTATACACTTCAGACCTCGATTTGAAACCTCTACTTGTCCGCTAGTTTGTGGATAATAGGCGGTTGAAAGACGATGGGTCACACCATATTTACTCATCACTTTGGCGAATTGTTCGTTGCAGAAGTGCGTACCACGATCGCTTATGATTGCACGAGGAGTTCCAAATCTGGCGAATAGACTTTTTAAGAACTTAACAACGACTCGGGCATCATTAGTGGGGAGCGCTTTAGCTTCGACCCATTTAGAAAGGTAGTCAACGGCCACGAGTATGTATTTATTTCCTTTGGAAGAAGGGAACGGACCCATGAAATCGATACCCCATACGTCAAAAATCTCACATACTTGGATAGCGTTTTGCGGCATTTCGTTTTTTTGAGAGATCTTTCCTTGACGCTGGCACGAGTCGCAAGATTTGACTAAGTCGTGTGCATCTCGATAGATAGTAGGCCAAAAGAAACCGGAGTCAAAGACCTTTTTAGCGGTATAGTTGGCACCGTGATGGCCCCCGGTGGGTCCGTTATGGCATGCCAAGAGTATGTCGGCGGCTTCTTTGCCATGTACACAACGACGAATGACTTGATCGGCACAGACTCGGAATAAATAGGGGTCGTCCCAAAAATAGTGCTTGACGTCTTTGAAGAACTTTTTCTTTTGTTGAGCCGTCATCCCTTTACGGATAAAATTCCCCGCATGGTAGTTAGCGAAATCGGCAAACCATGGGGTGCTAGAGTCGTTCGAAATCATCCCTAGAGATTCGAGGGGAAATGTCTCGGTTATTTCTCCCTTATCGAGATCGTTTTGGTGGGGATTTTGTAAACGGGAGAGATGATCGGCTGCTAGGTTCTCGGCTCCCTTTTTATCCTTAATCTCAACATCGAATTCTTGTAATAGGAGAACCCAGCGGAGTAGACGGGGCTTAGCATCATTCTTAGCAAGTAAATATTTTAGAGCCGAATGGTCGGTGTAAACTATGGTTTTGGAAAGAACGAGATAGGACCGGAATTTCTCGAAAGCGTAGACAACGGCTAACATCTCTTTTTCCGTAGTCGTGTAGTGAGACTGAGCATCGGTCATCGTTTTGCTGGCATAGTGTATCGGCTGAAAATGTTTTGTTTTGCGTTGCCCGAGGACTGCCCCTATAGCGTAGTTACTAGCGTCACACATGAGTTCGAACGGCAAGTCCCAGTCGGGTGCAACGAGAATTGGAGCCTCGGTTAACCTTTTCTTGAGAATTGTAAAGGCTTCGTGACACTCGGGTGAAAAGAAAAACGGAGTTTCTTTGGGCCGGGCGATATTAGAGAAATCTTGGAAGAATCGACGGTAGAAACCGGCATGTCCTAGAAAGCTACGAATGCCTCTGACGGTGGTGGGAGGAGGGAGTTTAGCAATAACGTCTACTTTTGCTCTGTCGACCTCGATCCCATTTTTAGAAATTTTATGACCTAAAACGATGCCTTCTTTAACCATAAAATGACATTTTTCCCAATTAAGCACGAGGTTAGTATCTTCACAACGTTTAAGCATTTTGTCGAGATTAGAAAGGCACGTAGAAAATGAGTTTCCGTAGACCGAAAAATCGTCCATAAAGACTNGGCATGTCCTAGAAAGCTACGAATGCCTCTGACGGTGGTGGGAGGAGGGAGTTTAGCAATAACGTCTACTTTTGCTCTGTCGACCTCGATCCCATTTTTAGAAATTTTATGACCTAAAACGATGCCTTCTTTAACCATAAAATGACATTTTTCCCAATTAAGCACGAGGTTAGTATCTTCACAACGTTTAAGCATTTTGTCGAGATTAGAAAGGCACGTAGAAAATGAGTTTCCGTAGACCGAAAAATCGTCCATAAAGACTACCATGGTTTTCTCAATCATGTCATGAAAGATAGCCATCATGCATCGTTGGAAGGTTCCGGGAGCGTTACACAACCCGAAAGGCATGCGGCGATAAGCAAAGGTACCGTATGGACATGTAAAAGTGGTCTTTTCCTGATCGGGTGGATCAATCGGAATTTGGAAGTAACCAGAAAAGCCATCGAGAAAACAATAGAATTCATTTCCTGCTAAGCGTTCTAGCATTTGATCCATGGAAGGTAAAGGGAAATGATCTTTACGGGTAGCTTCATTTAGTTTTCGGTAATCGATACACACTCTCCATCCGGTGACGAGACGTGTGGGAATCAACTCATTATCGTCATTAGTAACCACTGTCATACCTCCTTTCTTTGGAACACAATGGATCGGGCTAACCCACGAGCTATCGGAAATAGGGTAAATCAAACCGGCATCGAGCAATTTGATAACTTCGTTTTTGATCACATCGTGAATTTTAGGGTTAACTCGTCTTTATTGTTGAACGGAGGGTTTAGCATCGTCTTCGAGAAGAATCTTATGAGTGCAGAAGCGAGGGTCGATACCCTTAATATCCGAAATCTGCCAAGCGATGGCATTTTTATGAGAACGGAGCACATCTAGGAGTTTTGTCTTCTCCTTATCCTTGAGATCTTTAGCGATGATCACGGGAAATTTGTCGGCTTCTAAGAAAGCATACTCAAGATGTGGAGGTAAATCCTTGAGCTCGGGCTCCGGAGGATTTTCACTAGAAGGCTCGGTTTTGGTTTCCGTTATTTTCAATTCTTCGGGTGGGAGGGAAGGGGAATTAAGCATATTCTCGATTAGTCGTATATCTTCCTCTATATCGACCTCAGAATGATCAATTTCCGGTGAAATTGATTCCGAAGAAAGAAAATCTTCGATCTCTTCCATAATAAAGTCACTTCCTTCGAACGGAGTGAGTGAAGGTGAAGGATCGGAAAGTATTGGTGAAGAATTATCATTAAGATGAGAAGAGAAAGAATTGTCGGTAAGATGAGAAGGGAAAGAATTATCGTTTAGATGAGAAGAGAAAGAATTATTCGTAGGGGGAGAAGAGAGATCAGAAGTGGGATTGCCACTTTTCGCAAAACCGAGAATTTCTTGAGCATACTCTTCTGTTGCAGCGTCGATGATATCGATTCGGTTGACGGACATACAATCGTAGTTGGAAGAGTATCTCGCGGTTTGGTTTAAATCAAAGGTAACGGCTTCGTTTCCAACACGGAGGGTAATCTCTTCGTCGTAAACATCTATTAAAGCACGTCCAGTCCGTAGGAAACCTCTCCCGAGAATTAGCGGAACTCGGGGATCGGGATCAAAATCAACGATAACAAAATCAGCAGGGAAATGGAACTTCCCAACATTGACGAAGATATCCTCGGCTATTCCAAGAGGGCGCGTAACGGATCGATCGGCAAGCTCGAGGGTCATTTGAGTTGGGGTAAGTTCGGGAAGAGACAGCTTTTTCCATATCGATTTAGGCATAAGGTTGATGCTAGCACCTAAGTCGGCTAGGGCGTAACACTCAACCATCCCCGGGAAATTGCACGGTATTAAGAACTTTCTGGGATCTCCAAGCTTTTCGGGTAGCTTCTTAAGGATAACCGCGGAACATTGCTCGTTTAACGGGGTTTTGGACATTTCGAACAATTTCTCTTTGTTGTTAAGCAAACTCTTAAGCATCGAAGCAAATTTAGGCATCAAGAGAACGGCATCCGCGAAACTTATCTCGAAACGAAGGTCTTGAAAGATTTGATTGAACGTTTCAACTTGATGAACATTTTTATCACGGAGCTTTTGTTCAGAAAGTCGAGTCGGATATGGAAGCTTAATCTTAATCGGAATATTCTTATCGGCTTCATTTTCGGCTTCATTTTCGGCGGAGTTTTTCTTTTTAGGCTCGGATGATGGGACAACCGGAGGATGGACGTCTTCGGTCATTCCTGAGGGAATTTCCGTGTCCTTTGTCGCCTCGGTGTCACGGACGGTTACTTTAGGAAAAGAAGGTTTAGATTTAGACGATGAAGGATCGGAAGTAGCCGGAGCCGTAGGACCATCATACTTAGTTCCGCTTCGAGTAGTGATCGCCTTTGCATCGCCCCTCGGGTTGGCGATCGTGTTGCTAGGAAGGGTAGAATGAGTTCCCGAGCCCGAGGGTCGATCATTTAAAGCCGTTTCTAAGTCAGTCATTTTCTTAATAATCATTCTTTGAACCTCTTGCTGGCTTTGAAGTTGTTTTAAAATCTCATTGTTTAAATTTTGACCTTGATTTTGAAAATTACTTTGGTTTTGAAAGCCTTGATTATAATTTCCAAAATTTCCTTGATTTTGATTCCCATAATTAAAATTCCCCTGATTTTGATTAAAATTCCCTTGATTTTGAAATGCATTCCCTTGATTGAAATTCCCATGATTGAAATTGTTTTGGTTTTGAAAAGCATTTCCTTGATTTTGATTTTGAAACCGATTTTGATTAAAGTTACCTTGATTTGGATTAGCAAAACCATGATTAACCCTGTTTTTATTTTGATTAACTTGATTATTACGAGTAAGCATATTAGGGTTTGGGTTGTTAAAACCGGGTGGTGCAAGATAATTGTTCGAACGATAGCTGAGGAGGTTTCGGTCTCCTTGAGTTGGATAAGCATTATTAGGATTAGCAGCATAAACGTTCTCGTGAGTGTAGCCACCGGCGGCCGGACAATCATAGTATGGATGAGGACCACCGCAAGTTTCACAACCTTGATTCACAGCATTGACTTGATGTGAAGATTTCTCTCTAGCAAGCAACTCGACTTGTTTAGTAAGGGATGAGATAGCGCTCAAGACTTCATCATTAGCTTTACTAGAACTCGAGGATGGAAGTTTATTCCTAGAAGTCCTCACTTTTGCTTTGTTTTCGATGATGTTGAAAGCGTCTTGAGTATTTCTAGCTAATAGATTTCCACCCGCAGCAGAATTGAGAGAGTCTTAATCAGCGGGATTCAAACCGTTATAGAAAGTATCGATCTGATGAAGAGGTGAAAACCTGTGATTAGGACATTTTTCGAGCAAATCTTTAAATCTATCCCAAGCTTCGCTGAATGATTCATCGAAGGCTTGTTGGAATCGAAAAATTTGAGTACGGAGATTTGATGTTTTGGAAGGTGGGTAGAAATGATTGATGAATTTATTAGCTAGGTCACCCCATGTGTAGATCGAGTTCGGGGGTTCCTTTTCTAGCCAAGTTCGAGCCGCTCCTTTCAACGAAAAAGGGAATAGTTTCATTTTGATCACATCGTAAGGAACTTGGTTAATCTTTATAGTCTCAGCAATTTCGGTGAAATTCCGAATATGAACGTAAGGATCTTCGTTTTCGAACCCGTGAAAAGAGATACTATTGATGAGATTTAGTAACCCGTGACTAATCTCGAATTGACTCGCTTGAATTTCGGGTAAAACGATGGCTCGTCGAACACCATTAAAAGGCGATTGGAGTTGTTCCTCCATCGGTCGAAGATCATAAGCCGGATTAGGTTCATTCGGAGGAATCACATTTTGGTTATTCGGTGGAGGAACATTTGGCTAAGGAACACCCACCGGAGGGTGTTGTGCATTGGTATTATTGTTCATTTCGTCAATTATGGGGAAAGGTGTGTGTGTGTGTGTGTGTGCTATGACGGATGATTCTTTCGGGATTCGAAAGAGGCGAAAGCAATTCGTTTGACGAAGAACGAGTATTCATACAACGAAAGCAAAACACAAGAAAAAGAAAACGAAAACGAAAATTAACTTTGAGGTTAAGAATATTTTTTTTTGGGTTTTTTAAGTATTTTATGTTTCTAAATTAAAAACGAAAACAAAAACAAGTTATTAATCTTATTTAATCTTTGGTAATCACTAAATTAAACGTTCCTCTTTTCTTTTGAGCTTACGCGCGGCGAGGCGGGAGAACGAGGTGTACGGGGTACTCAAGTGTACAGTGTACTTAAAAACCTGCCCTCTTCAGTCTGCAATTTAATGTCAAGACTTCCGTATTCCTCGTTTATTCGGTTGTAAAACTCAAAATAATCGGAAAAACGAGTAACCTCGCGATTTCTTTTGGTCGTTATTTGGGCACGGTTTACAACACTCCCGGAGAAGTGAGGTTCCTTTTTAGAGTGTATTATGCTAAAACACTTTCTACAAGTGTTCGATAACTAACTACTTATTATTATACGAAAATAGTAACTTCCGGAGAAGGAAAATCAACGAAACGAAAACGACGGACACGTTTAGTCTTCCCCGGCAGCGGCGCCAAAAACTTGATAGTATATTACTATACCAACAAATATCGTCCGAGGATAGCACCGGTAAATATGTATCCCCGGGTCGTAATCCCAACGAAGGCTGAAACTTGGTTCGTGTTCGTGATTCAAGAAATGAATCGTGCAGGCTAAGGGAACCCTAAATTTCTACAAATAAAAACACGTAAAAACAAACAAACACACGTAAAGCACGGAAAAACACGTAAAATACGAGAATAAAAACCTAAACGTAAAATGGGATCGAATCCTAAATTCCCGAGCTAATCTCGGGAAAAACTATGTCAACTAAGGAAAACCTAAATCTTAAACACAAATTCTAATTTCCTAAGGGGCTAGAATGTAAAATTAAATTTTACTTTATTTAAATTACTTTTAATTTACTTTTTATTTATTTATTTTACTTTTTAAAACTAATTTAAATTACTAAATTAAAACTAAAAAGGAAAATAAGTTGAAAAGTAGTTTTGAAAATTCTAAAAATACTTAAAATAAATTTTTAAAACTTAAAATTATACTTTTTTGGGTTTTTATATATTTATTATTAAAAACTAATATTAATTATTATTAATTTCTAAAAATACTAAATAAATAGAAAATAATTTGGAAAAGTAAAATTTATTTTTCTAAAATTACAAAACTATTAAAAACTACTTTTAAAACAGAAAAACTATTTTTTTGGATTTTTGTTTAATTATTATTAATTTAACTAATTAAAAAGTGAATAAAAACTAAAATTAACTAAAATAAATAGTAAATAAGCTTAGAAAATTCTGAATTTTTTATGGAAAATCTAAAATAAGATTAGAAACCTATAAAAATTAAGAAAAGCAGATTTTGACTACTGAATAAGCTTTTAGACCTAATAAGCAGTTCTATAATAAGCACTTAATAAGCAATTTTTAAGCAAATTCAACCAAACTTTCACAGAACCTGTTACTAACCTAAATAAGCACTATTGAACTCAAAAAGCACAAAAAAGTAAATAAAATAAGCAATTAAGCACTAGCACAGTTAACTATAAAAACAGTTCAAACATCCTACTTTTGAGCTAAATTATAAGCACTAAATAAGCTAGAATGTAAAACCTAAAGGGGGCAAAACAAAGACTACCTAGCAGAGACCCTAAAATCAGCAAAATACCTAATTTTCTAAACCTAATTGACCCCTAATTTGACCCTAGATTGCACTACTGTAGCTGCTGAACTTCTTAAAGAACAGAAATGGAACAAGTTTGTGGATTAAATTTGGCCTGCTTAATGTTGTTGGATCTGCTTAATTAGGAACTATGCTTGAGCTTGCTACATGAACTAACCCCAGAACCAGTTTCAAGCAATCCTAAGACCAATTGATGCCTCAAATTACCCCAAGAACAGATGCACTAAGGCTGTTTTACACTAAACTATTGACTTTTTAATTATGAACTAAGTTTGACTAAAGTGGATTTCTACTGTCCAATTCTTAACCTAAATGATATATTAAGCTAATGTAGAGTATAACTATCCTAAATGCAACTAATTTCCATCAATTGGCAAGACCCTAGCTGCTACAAGTTACATATGCAACAGTTTTTTAAGTAATCCTACAATTTTGACTTTTACTATAATAGGTGCAAGTTTTATGATTGAACTATCTATAATATGGCCTAAGTTGACTATTTATGCAGAAAAGACAGCAATTTAACAACAAAGATACCAAGATCAAGCCTAAACCAAACACTCCCTTATATGCAGTTTACACTAGGTTTTGTAGATTTAGACCTTAAGCTACCAAACTAATGATTACTCTGAATTACCTAACTAATTTAAAAGCTATTTAGACACTAAAATCAGATTTAGGACAGCTAGAACACTATGATGCAGTTTACACTAGTCTAAGGCAGTGGGTGAGCAAAATGTGAAATGGGACATGTAACAGCTAAACCTAAACTCATAAACAACTATATTAAGCTATACTAAGCACCAAGAAGCTACAAGGAACAATAATTAAGCTAAAATAAAGGAGTATGCAGAAATCTAAAATGGAGAACTTACTTGATAATTAGGCTATGGAAGGAAATGAAACTACTGGATGATAGGATAAGTTCAATAGAGCTATGGATTAGCTTACTGAGCTTATCAGAGTGGGCTATGAGCTTGTAAGAGCTTATACCACCTCTGGCTTATGATTTTTTTTTTTTTTTTTTTTTTTTTTTTTAATTTTTTTTTTTTTTTTTTTTTTTTTTTTTTTTTTTTTTTTTTTTTTTTTTTTTAGTAAAAGCTGTACAGAATAAAGAAGAGCTTATGAAATAAGTAAAAGAACTTAAAGAGACTGGAAATAAGCAGTAAGTAAAAAGCTTTTAAACAGAAAAAGGGCTTAAAGTATTAAAAGCTTAAAACAAATTAAAGAGCAGATTAAATAAAACTAAATTTTATTAAACTTTAAAAGCTGAACTACACTAAGAAAAGCAGTGAGAGATTACAAAGAGCTTATTGTAAACTAAGAGCTTATCACTATTCTACACGAGTTACAACCATGAGCAGGGCATCCCTATTTATAGGTGTTCCAAAGGCGGTGAGAAGCTTGTAGAACCCTTATCTCGTCCCTTGAATCCAATCTCACTAGAAAGTTCACGAATTCGTTCATTCTTATCCTTGAATCCCCTCTAGCAGCTTCTGGCCAATTATGTATCTTCATTTTTCCACGTGTGCTAGGATTGGATAAGTTCTGACACCTTGGCAGAGTCTTCTGGAACGTACGAGGTTGATTGATTGGGTGAATGGGGTGAATTTGGGGATTTACAGTGGTGGGTGTGTGGGGAAGAAGGGTAAACGGGGGTAAAGGGTTTTTTTTTATTATAATTTGATTTGTGGACTTGGGCTGGGTTTTAATTTAAGGGGAGTGGGCTGGTAAGAGTTTATGGGCCAACGGGTGTAAAGGGTTAAGGGTTGGATTTATTATTGGGTTGGGTTTTTAGTTTTTGGGTTAATAATAAAAGAGGGTCCGGTTTGGTTTAGGATTTAGTATAGGATTTGTAGTTTTATGTTTTAAGGATTTTGGTAAGTTAAGGGACCAAACTTGTAAAATCTGAAATTGTAAGGATCACCTTTGCCATTTTTGTAAATTCCTCCAAGGGCCATTTGTGATAATTGTTGATATCTAGAAGGACCGAATTTGTCATTTCTTGAATTTATTCTCTCAGGGACTAATCTTGACAACTTCTCAAAGGTGAGGGACCATTTTTGTAATTTTGTGAAAACTTTATCCAGGGACTATTCTTGAAGCTTTAGAATCTTTAGGGACTTGTTTTGTCATCTTGAGCTCAGATTCACTTCCCGGCTATAAATATTTACTCCTTCCATCCTCGTGCTCGTTTTTCGTGATTTTGTCTCGGTTTTTATCGTTTTCTCATATTTTATTACCTGCATGTATAAAAACACATATATTTGGCATTTATTAGCGGGTTTTTGGTCTTTTTGGTCTTAATTTGGTCAAGAAAAGGTATGTGTTTAAGCACATACCAGCCACATGAATATATAATAAATGTGACGTTTGTGATGATTTAGTCACACAACGGGTGTTGTTTTTTTGGAGTTAGTCACATATAATTAAGCAAAAAGTGGCTAAAAGTGTTAATAAGTGTGACCATATGCTGTTAAAAATAAAGAAATGTGTATTTTGTGTGACTATTGTTCATCCAATGGTCACATGAATTTTTTGTTTGTGTGGCCTTTTGTAATATTTAGTCACACAAAGCATGTTTGTTTTTGGTATTTAGTCACACACAATTAAGTAAAAAGTGGCCAAAAATGTTAATAAGTGTGACCATATGATGTTTAAGGTGAAGAAATGTATATTTTGCGTGACTATTGATCATCCAATTGCCACATGAATTTTTTTTGTGTGGCCTTTTGTAATATTTAGTCAC
>LBNU01024341.1:80355-100642 GCA_014162995.1 Artemisia annua | reverse complement strand
GTGATTACAAGTAACTTGTACATTTAACGTTATGTTTGTCATCAATCAAAACAAACGAGACTGTATAGATTAAATATCGTAATATTTGCACTAACACATCTTTTACCCAATTTCCCCTAAATTAGGTATATGAACCCTAATTCTCAATTTACCAATTAAACACTAATTAGGATTCACTTGTAAGGATGCTTGCTAGGTATAATACTCTTTGATTGAAACACTCAAACATCATCAATTGGTCACCAAGCTTCACTTTTTTTCCTCCTCTTCTTTCTTGAGCCGACATCATCAACCACACACACACACACACACACACACACACAAACACAATCTATGAGTTTCTGGAATATCCAGAAAACTCTCTAGTATATGTTAGTTGGTACTTTGACGAATTGACATAATAGGTCCCTCAAGTCATATTCCTTCTACTTTGGCCACATTACACTTTATAACATATTTACTACATGACGATATTAATCCTTTAAGTCTATTTTCCTCATAAATGTGACACATCATATTTTCTATAACCATTTACATAACATTTAATACTTATAGTTGGACTATCGGGTTGACTAACCAATCTCGTAAGTCATTAAACTTATAAAAGTCATAGTCAACTATTTCAATGGCATTCTTGTAATAAAGTACTTGAGCCCAGTTTCAAGGTGTTATAATTCTACCCCCTTATTTTATATTTCGTCCCCGAAATCTCGTTTAAACTAACCTTGACTTGGTCACATCTTACCCCCATTCTTAGCACTAAACACATTTTTATTCATACATTCCGTTGCTAAGATCTAAGTGATCTTGCAACACTAAGCAACATATTCTAAAATTCTTGATCCACTCTACTTCTCGTTTTATTTTCTATAACCATACGGCTCTTACTAAAGTCATTATGTCAATCGGGACACATATACTATGACCGACGTATCATTTAGTCAACTACATTACAAATATACAAAATTCTTACTTACTTTATTTTAATTTTTTAATCAAGGACTAAGTGTTACTTGAGTAAATTTGTACTATTATGACTTTACATAAATCAAATAGTGGCTAAAACAACTTAACATTCCCATTTTTACCGTAGTCGTCTTATTATTCTCTTAACATTTGTCTATATCACTTTTTCTTTTCTATCTCATTTTAAAGATTTACTTTAAGTATTATAAGTCACTTTGAAAATCTTAGGTTGCATTTGACTTTCACAAGTCTACATTGTCTAATACTTACACATTCTACCATGGCCATCCCATTATCCCATTAACGTTTCACTATATTGTCTCGTTTCATGTACTTCTTTCTATAAATTCCTCGTCAAAGACTATAGTCTTATAAGAATTTCAACACTTTGACTTCATAAAGTCAAACTTGACTTACATCGTCACATTTACACATAAGGGTGCCAATAAAGATTAGCATTTATTCCTATCATTACACACCTTTTGTACCACTCCTCAAGGCACATTATAACGTCATTACAAATTCTTAATCTTTTCGAGTTACACTATAGACATCTCAATAGTAGGTTTCATAATGTCTCAATAAAAAGTCGCGTTCTAATTTTATTCCACTTATCTTAGTTCTTACGACTTTTAACTAATACTAGACCTGCATTTTCTACTTTTCTTCCCTACTCATGTCATGTCAGAATACATAAGCCCACTCATTTATACATCCTCATTTACATGAAAAGGCGTCCCAATCGATCTAAATCATGAAACATAAACTCATGGTTCGATGATTCACAATTTCTTTAATCAAATGAAAAGGCGTCCCAATCAATTTAACTAAGGAAATCATAAATCGTCCTACTTATACAATTTCAACATAACACTCGTACTTACTATTCATTTTCACTTTACTTTCTTTCTCTTCGTTCTTATTACAATTTACGTTACCTTTTTAACTTTTTAGACTTGGATCCATACCTTTATAACATTCCCTTGAAGGGACCTTAACCGTACCTTTGCGGTACCATTAACACATGTCATTAAACAAACTCGGCCATCCCGGAGGATACCATTACATGTGCATTATTAACATGGTCATCTCAAAGGATACCATCATTAACATGGTCATCTCGAAAGATGCCATTATTAACATCATTAGATTGGTCATCCTGAAGGATACCACCATTAACATTATTAGCTTGGCAATCCATAAGGATGCCACCATTTACTATCTTTAACTCGTTGGTTACATGGTAGCCATCTTTATCCTTTTACATTTTAACATTGGATCCAAGCCATTAATATTGTAACACACACATTATTCCTTTCATGCTATTTAGCTAAGCAAGCGTCGTAGGATATATTAAACCTGCTTATCATACTTACACATTTACTATGTGTTTACACTTCTCATTACAACTTACATTCTTTAACGTGCGTTAACCATTTCCACATCTTTACTTTTACCTCTTTTAGGTTACTCGATTCTTTTCCACATCAACCTTACATAGGTTTTTTGGGTAAAAGGGTTAATTCACCCCGGCAAAATTCATTACACCAAAAAGCATTGAAGTACAAAGGATGAGGGTGACTTCCCTCATCTCAGTCCCTTAGGACACTTACAGACACTAATATAAGAATGACAAACCATTCTTATAACTGACAATAAAATGAACCTACCACTAGTAACCAAAGTACATAAAACATGATTATACTACTCAAGAAAAACTCTTAAGCCTTCTATATCACTATGGCGGTCCATCTTAACTTCCATGAAGAATCCCACATTCCAAGCCAAGTATTCTTCAACATAACCTTTGTTGGTAGATCAACGAAGACCCCAAACAAAAACCTTCATGATCAACAACCTCCATGCCATGATCCCACCTACCAATGACAACCATGATGACCAGCAACGGATAATACAATCACACGACCCACAATATAAAAGAGTACATACTGGTCGCGTGATTGAATGAATGGGTTTTGAATAAGAGCCCCCAAAAAACTTAACTTACCAATGTAGCATAAATCCTGTACCCATAAACATGGAGAACAATTCACTAGTAACCTAGGATTAGGATCCTAACTTTCAGCCACCAGTGATCCACACAACTCCAAACAGCATTAACACATCACATCAAGAGGAGCGAGCAAATCCAGTAGCAGCAATAACATAGGGTAAAACGAAACCCTAACAACCAAACCTCAACTCAAACCTGAACCCAACATCATATGATCGCAAGCAAAGCGTATAGGATCAAGCCAAGAACAAAAGCAGCAGCACGCAACAAACATCTATCCACGTAGAACTTTACACTCTCCCAAACCCACAAGACAATCACATCCATCATAACAAGAACTTCCAGCCTCCATCATTACCCAACGAGGGATATACTTCCATAACACAAACAACTCTGAAGAGTTATACTTCAAACCATGAATAAAATTGAAACCCTAAAAAAGGTTTTCATAAGCATCAACGAATAGTAACCCATAAATCATTGGACGACCAGACATAAGAGTTATGCAAAACAAAATTACAATCCAATAATCAACCCAAGCCAGTAAATCGAAAAAAATTCATACCAACCCTAATAAAGGGGTTAAATAAATCGATAAAAACCAAACCAATCGCAACCCAAGGATAAAATATATAATTCAATGAAGACAAAACCAAACGGACTTTAAATAGCGCAATAGTTTATGGTCGCCACCAACCAAGACAAACAGCAGAGTCGAAACCCTAAATAATAGAAGAACACGATTGGAAACCAAGCTCGGTAGGATTAGAAAATCAGAAACCTAAACGATTACCAATAACACTAACAAACAAGATGAGATCACACGATTTGAAAGTGTTAATTGAAAAAAACGTAGGAAGTGTTTAGGGTTAAGAAAAGGGAACGATTGTAAGATAAACAAAGGAATCACAGCCCTCCACCCTAACAAATCAAATTCTATGATGTTAATTCAGTAATCCCATCAAAGATTAAAGAAAAAACAAAGAGGATAGGAAGAATTTTGGCCGGATTTGTTAGGGTGGGGGGAGGCTGAAATCGCCCCTAGTAGGAGAGAATGTTAGGGTTTTTTAACCTTACATAGGTTAGTTCGATAACACTTTCATTAACTTACATTATCATTTATATTCATTTTATACATTAACACGATCTCTTCGCGTTTAATTAGATAACATATCATTACATTCTTACTTACATTCTTAACTCATCTCTTTTTAGTTATTAGCACATTAGCTGTACCATTTTCATCTCATTATTTCTTGCCATCATTTCTTTAATCCCATTCTTTACTTTTCGTACTAATAGATGCTTAATAATTAGTGTGTCAATTGTCATCTTACCTTCACACGTTATACTTTACCGCACTTATCATTACTACATTCCACACTTTAAGTGTCAAATACTTTGACTTACAATTAGCCCATCCCTAATACCAATTACAATTTCTAATCACATTCGATCTACTTGACTTTCAACCTGAAAGCATATTCAAACACACGTTAAAATTATCATAATATGATTACCGACACTAACCAAGGTGCATGGAAATCTAATCACTTAAACACCTCAAGTCCTCTACGGACTTATATCATATACACTTTACCACTATAGCATACATTCATTATTATCAACTTAGGTTCACATAGCCTATCACATAATCCACTTCAAAACTTAAACATTTACTTCCACGCATTACCTTCTCTTACATTCAACGCATCTAATAGTGGTTTAAGTCTAGGCCACCTAAAGTGGAAACCTAATTCACATAAACCGAAGCTCTGATACCAATTTGTAACACCCAGTGAACGACATGTCATAAATACTCAATTTTTAAAACTTTTACGCGGAAACGACCCTACTTCAACGGACCTTCTATTACTAATAAATAATCCGATAAAAATCTATTAACATTCAAACCTTGAGACTATTTTTAAATGAAACTAGACTCAATTACTTTCGAAATGATGGGTGGCATGACCCGTGACGACTTACGGTTTAGTAGATGTGATTTATAGAAAAACGACAAAATCTACTCACAAAATTCTGCCATTTTGGAGCCCTCAAAACCTTGAAAATTAAGTGTAAAATTCTGGACTTTGGGAGCCATCAAAGCTTTCACACTTTTAGTGCAAAATTCTGGACTTTGAGAGCCATCAAAACCTTCACAACTTCATTTTCCGGAAAATGTACTTCCAAGACCTAAAACTTTATGAAACCTTCCAAAATTCATCAAATACATCATTTCCATAATGTTTCTTGGTCTAGAAGACCCATGAACACATACTTTACAAACGTACAGGTGTTATGCAAAACACCCGTTTTGACCCATTTTCAACATAACATTTTATACCATACGCCTTTAACCATAAAACAAACACATAAACCTGAACCAAATGCTCATTAACATTAAAGACCATGAAAAGTTTTATCCATGACCATTGACCCGTTCAAATCCCAAAATGGGTACAAACATACGTTAATCCAAACACTCCTTTAAACATGACTATAACATATATTTTGACACTTAACAATACGTTCACAAATTGTTTAAGACCAACGGGGGTACAACGTTGACTTGAGCTCGGTATCAAATTAAGCTCCTATACACGTTACCAAACCTTCTATCTTCCGCTCTAGCAATCCTTAAGCCTTAGTCCAAGCTTACCGGTTAGCATGGGCACCTACAACATGGTAAACATCTAAACCGTAAGCACGAGGCTTAGTAAGTAAAACGATCATAACATAATATTATAATCATTCACACATTACGCATCATAATCCATCAATCCTTTACAACATTAAACAATAATACATACCTTAAATCACTAAAGCACCAACATGCCTTATAGATCATAGCATCAACATACCTTTAGTCTAATCCATCTTTATCTAACCTTTCATGACTAGTTATGCCAAACTAGTCTCAAATGCACTTCCACACAAGCACATACATTCAATCACTTAATTAACTTAACATATCAAGTCACATAACACATAACACATAATGTATAAAATCATCATAACATAACATTATAACCGGTTTACTTACCTTGATTCCAAGCTAGTCATACCAACTAGAATCATCATCATCAACACCATCATTAGCTTCTTCTTCACATCCTAGGTCAATTATCATAACCATAAACACTTAATAATCATAATTAACTAACTATGCCAATGGTTTATATAACCATAACCCATCTCTTACACACCTCTAATCATCACATAATCATATCTTGATTATATGATGATCAATCCATAAATTACTAACTTTATCCCAATAAAATCATATCATAAGTTACTATGACCTTTAATTAGTTCATCAACATCTTTTTACCCAATTTCCCTAAATTAGGTATATGAACCCTCATTCTCAATTTACTAATTAAACACTAATTAGGATTCACTTACTTGTAAGGATGCTTGATAGGTATAATACTCTTTGATTGAAACACTCAAACATCATCAATTGATCACCAAGCTTCACTTTTTTTCCTCCTCTTCTTTCATGAGCCGACATCATCAACCACACACACATACATACACACAATCTATGAGTTTCTGGAATATCCAGAAAACTCTCTAGTATATGTTAGTTGGTACTTTTGCCAATTGACACAATAGATCCCTTAAGTCATATTCCTTCTACTTTGGCCACATTACACTTTATAACATATTTACTACATGAAGATATTAGTCCTTTAAGTCTATTTTCCTCATAAATGTGGCACATCATATTTTCTATAACCATTTATATAACATTTAATACCTATAGTTGGACTATCGGGTTGACTAACCAATCCCGTAAGTCATTAAAACTTATAAAATTCATAGTCAACTATTTCAATGGCATTCTTGTAATAAAGTACTTGAGCCCAGTTTCAAGGTGTTATACCTGACCCCATTAGCTCGCTACTTTTAGGGTTTTGTCTTATGCAAGTCGCCCTTCTGACGACGTCACAAAATAAGCCGTGACGCCGTCACTTGTAATCTCAACACATGACGTCCTTCTCCAAAATACACCTGACGCCGACGTGTGTAAATTCTTCTAGCTTCAAAATAGGGGGTGACGACGTCACAATGCATAAGATGACACCGCCAGGTCGTTTTTCTGACAGGTTTTTCGCGACTTTGTTGTTTTCTTCACTTTATTGTCCAAATTCATCCAAAAAGTGCCAAATTCCAGAATTCTCGTCCCAAGTACCTAAAATACAAAAAGAAACAATTTGAGGTAATATTTGATCATATTAACACGATTTTTAGCTTAAATGATCCTTTTAAAAGGTATCAAATAAATCCTTATCAAATATCCCTACACTTGAGATTTGTTTGTCCTTAAGCAAATGAGCTTTTATTCTAATCAATTTACAAGTTAGAGGTCATTTAATATTAATATAAAAGTAATTACGACATGCAATTGTTCCACGTTAGTTAAAACAAGCACGAAAATTATATACTAACACCTCACAATAAGTGTTTGGATTCTCACATCTCTCGGGTGTAGTAAGTCTATATAACACATATGAAAACGGGAAAATATAACACTCTCTACCTGTCATAGCACATAGATTACCATAGGCTTGGGAAAGGATTAAGCCTCCACCACTTTGGCGTAAGCACCTAGGATAAACTATCAAAGAGGTCTTTTAAAGGGTTATAACGTTATGTGTAAGGGTATGGAAAACACGGTTTGTTGGATAAAGGGATTTTTACTGGTGGCTAGTCAATTATCTTGGTCAATTACATGTACAATGAGGCGTTGCTAAGCCAAGACTCGACTCAACTCGCTAACTACTAACTCTTTTTGTATTTTTCAAGACACTATATTGACTTAAACATAAATAAAAGACGCGGATGGTAGCCCGTATGTTTTTTCACTTTTTTTTCTTCATACACTCTTGCTCTACCATCCAAAATAATACATCAAAGGGATCTTGCATCCTCCCTACACTTGAAATTTTACATAACTAATTAACGACCCGAATTAAGAAAATTAAAACACTTGGAGTACTTTAAACGCTAACGTATATAAGGGGTAATGGTTTCCTGTTTCACTCCATAATGACTAGTACATTAACCGATGAGTCCCAATCGTCCCAAAATTGTATTTACAAGATATGACTCGACTTAGCAATCATGTCACCAATTAGACAATTGACAAAGGGTTTAAACATATAACAATAATACACTAAAAGTGAGTGCATAAACGGTATGCTAAGGCGATTCGGGTGTACATGTGGGGGTGGATTATAAACAATGTTCTTCATTAATATTTCGGAATCCACCAAAATATCATGAGAGCCGCGAAAAAGATAGGTTCTGAGGGGTGTACTAGGGGTATCGTGTACTAAAGATGAGTACATCGCAACGGTGTGGGAAAATTACTTGACCAATGTAGCCAATGTAACTATAAAACAGGTTTAAAACAAAGGGTTATCCTAATGCCTCTTATCATATGTAAGTCCTAACTACACAAATGTAGTCTCACTAGCAGTCTCGGGTTGTATCACAAACGCAAGTGCTGGAATCTATATACTACCGGCACACTCACAAGCATTAAAGGTGAATGCTTTTTCCTAAAGATCTAAAGGCGAACCTCACATATTTGGGGTGGAAATTTTTGAGTGGTAGGGTTTTTGTGCTAGTAATATAATTCCTATCCATGAGATGCTCATTAAGACTAAATTTTTGTAAAAAAAATTTTTAATTTGGTGCCAAATTTGCCCTAACAAGTATTTCTCTTAGTTTTATTACACATTTACTCTAAAACAAAGAAAAAATAAAGTGGAGTTATAGTTTCTAAGGTATCCCATTTTACCCTCCCTACACTTAAACTGAACATTGTCCCCAGTGTTCCTAAAAAAGTATCAAAGTAATGATAAAAGAGAGAAAGAAACTAGTACTCCCCTGATTTGCTCGGCATGAGTGATGTGAAGACATTGTTAAATCTTCCTCCAAGAAAAGAATTATCAATCAATGCTCTTCCAACTTCCTCTTTATCTTGTCCAATATATCCTGTAATTAACTAAGGAAACGAAATACAAAATGTAACAACCCATAATTTTCATCAATATCATTTCCACTACAATACCTATATCAGGTATTTTCACAGGTAAATTTTTTGCTTTTATTTCATACTCATAGCATGCATGACTCTCTAGACTTGCTCACGTATCCACCTATGCCCAACACCACTATGTTTGCATTATGTAAACACCCCAGTATGTCAAATCTATATCCTAAACATCATTTCACTAAGTATTCTATCACTCTAGTATACTATATCTATCACAAACCCTAGTTGAGCCCTATGTGTTTACAATTATTTCTAAAAGCCTAATTTCTTATCCAAACTAGTTTGAAAGTGTTCAAGGCTTATGTATAGGTTACCTTAGAAACTTTAGGATATCTTAGTTCCCCCTAAACCCTAGTAGAACCCCTTAGAGCTTAGGTACAAGTCCTTTAGGCACATAACCCTAATTAGGTCATTTAGGCCCCGAAACTAGGTCTAAACCTTCCCGATTCTTTAGTACAAGCTACCACCACCTAGGAAATGATCCCTAAACCTTAATCCTAGCCACTAATCATATAAATATGTATTCGACTCTATTTAGGGTTTTAAAAAGAAAACTAACTGGTTCTAGTGTTTAAGGCTTAGGCAAGGGATCCTAGGGGATCTAATGCATCCTAATACTATCCTAAGACTAAAATAAAGCTAATAGAACAAGAAATGAAGGCTTACTTGACTAGGGAAAGGTTAACGAGGGCTAACTAGGGTTTCTAGTGCTTCTCTCAGCCAAACCACAACTCGACAGGGCAAGGGCTTCTATACTCAACTTCTATGGGTCTTATACTACAGAATGTATGTGAGGTAAAGAGGAGAAGAGGTATGAAAAGAAATGGAAGGGGTTCGGGGGTATTTATAGTCCTCAATGGAGTAGCGAGCACACAAAGGTGCTGCCATGTGTCGAGGGGGGGGGAGAAGGTCAAGTAAGAAAGGCTATGGGGTGGTGCGTGGCAGGTCTAGGAGGTGATGAGGAGAAGCTATGGTGTAGGTAGGGGGCTGAGATAGGCCGGTTATGGTGGTGGTTTGCCGAGAGAGGCGGTTTAGGGGAGGTGGTGACAAGGCATTGACAAGGAGGTGATCCACCTCCTCGCTTGCTTGGTAGGGAGGTGCTTAGAGGTGCTTAAGGTGCCTATAGGTGCTTAGAGGTGCTTATAGTAACTAGGTTTTAGGTTTTAGGTATAGTTCTAACCTAGTTTTACCTAGAGTGAGTTTAGGGTTTTGCCTAGGGTTTACTGTCTATGTTGGGTTCCTAAGAGTGTCTAATGACTAATCCTAAGTCCTAAGGGGCTTATACTAAATGGTGGTAACTTATGGGAAAGATTTGGGAAGGTTTGACCTAGTTTTCAGGAAGTTATAACCTAGTTATGGTTTTGTGCCTAAGGGATTTGTACCTAAGCTCTAATGGGTTGTACTAGTGCCTAAGGGTCCTAAGGTACCCTAATGTTCCTAATATAACTCATACTTAAGCCTTGGACACTTTCAAACTAATTTAGTTAAGCATATAGGGTTTAGTAAGCACATAGGTCTAATTAGGGTTTAATTAGGGTTTATTATTGTTTTGTGGTAAGTTTAGTATGTTAGATTGGTAAATTACTTATTGTGGTGTTGTTGTGATCTTATTCTTGACATACCAGGGGTTTATAGGATGTGAGTGTTGAGTTATTTGGCTTGTGTGGATACGTGGGCAGGTCTAGAGAGTCATGCAAGTAATGAATGCTCATAAAAAGCAAAAATTTACCTGTGAAATACCTACTATAGGTATTTGTAATGGGAATCATAGTGATGAGATTTTTTGGGTTGTTACAGTCTTACCCCCTTAGAAGAAATCTCATCCCGAGATTTTGATGAACGTAGGAGTAGGGGAAAGAATGAGTTGAGAAAGATAAGAGGAAGGAAAGGAGTTGTACAAACTGTAACACCTGGTACTTTTCCTAAAACCTATTTCTAGCCAAATATTTTATTTTGCGTACCTGAAATATTTTAAACTTTAAATGCATGTTATTTGGGCTTGAGAAACGTGAGATATATTTGGAAACGAGAACTTTATTCCTTGATTGACTCAGCACAACCTAGAAAACTCGAATCATATTGCATTTGCCAAATTATTTGAATTATATTGAGTTTGAGAAAAACTTTGAAGTTTATGCTTGATTTTATTGGAAAAATGATTTCGTGAACAATGGCGCATGTTTCGTAATTTTTCGAGTCCATTTGCTATGTCATTTGAGCCCCGAAGCGTTTTCGTGAGAAGTTTAACTCGTTGGCAGATTTGGTCCCTTATCTTACTTTTTCATTTCACCCTACACTTCCTTTTTGATGAGTGCTCAAACACTCATCATTTTTGGTCAATTCTGAAACGCAAAACACCTGAAAACACACAAAATCACATCAAAATGATGAAAATATCCAAGGATCGTGTTTTATGTGTCTCAAATGCAAAATGTTTAAAAACAAATGAGAAATGAGCAAAGTTTGCAGAATTGGCAGTTTCAGTCCCCCAACTTTCAAAGATTGGCAAAAATAGTCCCTGGAGTTTTAAAATGTGGAGTTTTGTCATTTAAGGTCCTTGAAATGTTTTAAGTTATCAAAAATGGTCCTTGAATGAATTTTTGGGTAATTGGCAAAACAGGTCCCTGAACTTTGGGATATTTACAAAAATGGTCCTTGGATGTTCAAAAATGGAAAAATAGAATTTATGGTCTTTGGGTTTATCAAGTGTGGCAATATTGGTCCTTGTGAGAATTTTGGATAGTGTGCAAATTCAGTCCCTCAAGTTTTGGAAAATTGCAAGTTTAGTCCTTGTGATTATCATAAACCAAACGGACCTTTGTATATGTACAAACCAAGTCCAATCCAAAACCAAACACAACCCAAAAATTACCCCAACCTTTTATCTAGCCTTGGCCCATTTAACCCCAGCCCATTATCTCAAAACATATAACTCCCACGTTTTATTTATCTTTTCCCAGGGTCAAACCTTTTGACCATCTCCTTCCTCCCTACACGTGAACCAGTACACTCACCACCTCCTCTTCCCATACTTCCACCTCATTTTCACACAACCTTGTTCCCCCAACCCCAACTACATTCCAAGATGCATTAATTGGCCAGAAATCCCTCCAAGTAAACTATAACTGCCCGTGTGACTTTTTGGCGCCAAAGAGATTTCAAAGGTCAAGATGTATTCTGAGCCATCCAACGGCTCAGAATTATGCTGGGAAAGAGAGAGGAATTCAGTGGAACCCTAATTGTCACATATAAGAAGAACAAGAAGGAGAGCAGCTAGAGTTAGTAAAAATTTAGTATAGTATGAGCTCGTTAGTAAATTTCTCTAGAATATTGTATTTAAACTTTTTATATTTATCAAGTAATCTCCAGTGTATTAAAATCTTTTGCATTAATCAATTTCAAGTTTCAAGTATTATTCAAATTGTGCAAGTTTTTCCTCAAATTTCATTTCATTGTTAATGTTTTATTATTAGTGTTGTTATGGACTGAGTTAGCACAT
This sequence comes from Artemisia annua, assembly GCA_014162995.1. Lineage (NCBI taxonomy): Eukaryota > Viridiplantae > Streptophyta > Magnoliopsida > Asterales > Asteraceae > Artemisia > Artemisia annua. Next base: position 88,090 of record LBNU01024341.1, on the reverse strand, counting down.
ATAAGCTCCTAGAAACTTATAAAAGCTTTTAGAGAACATTAAAATCCAATTAGTTGAAAAATCAAAAATACCAAAAATAAAGAAAAATAAAGAAAAAATGAAAAGTTGCAGGTTTGTAAAGGAATTGCTGGAGCAGGGTAAAATTTTGGATGGCTATGGGTTAGGGAAACCCTGTGGAGGTTCTATAGTAGTGGTTTGGTCCTTTGTTCTTGGTTTTTGCTGGAGTGCTCAATTGTAAGATTGTTTATAATTACCTTGTTCTATCTCTTTGTTGTCGCAATCTGAGTAACTTTTCTGTGTTTTTTGTGCTTGTTTGTTGTTAATTAATCATATCTAGCTTACAACTAGGTCTTGTTTGTTGAAATTCAAAGTTGTCCAAAAGCCACTTTTTTCACAGTCAAATAACATTTGTTGCCAAATCTGGTTTTCTAACTTGAGTTGTTGTTGTTTCATGCCTTGATTGATCCAACTTAGTGATAATGAAGTAGGGTAATTTGTGTTAGTGTTAAATAACTCATTTTCTTTGAAAATCTCATCTAGACAGTAGAATAGGGGTGTTTGGATTAATCCTCTACTCTGTGTTGTAAGGTGTTTTACTTGGAATTTCTTGTTCTTGCACTACTTTAGTCCACCTGGTAGTTCATATTAGGTATAAAACCACTAGGTCGTTTAAGCAAAAAGTCAAAATTTAGTTTACATCTACTTTACCAGTTAACTGTGTAGTTTTTTTTTAGATCATGAACCATTCAAATCTTTGAGAAGTTAGTTTAAGATAGCTTAATTCCAGTCTCATTTTCAGTTAAAACATCATTTTCAGTGATCTAGGGTTGAATCAAATCTCATAAAAGTCAAACAAGTGCAAAATTAAAGTCAAAAAAGTTCCCAAAGAAAATTTTTTGAATAAACTTTGGATTTCCATCCAGGGTTTAATATTAGGTTTTGGAATTTGTGCTTTTGAGATATTGATATTTTGTTGGTAATCTGTATCATGGATTTTTGGTGATTTTTGTTAAGCTCATTTGACTGCTTGTTTGCCCCTCAACTTAAGCACTTTTTCTAGAAATCTCCCCTGCACCCAGGGTTCATAACATTTTCTTGAATCTGTGCCAACTTTGTTAGATCTATTTAGTTTGTGTTGATGGTTAGATTATGTTGTTTACTTGTCATAGTTGATGTATGCATGCTTAAATGTAACTAATTGCTTTTCTACAACTGCTTATTGTGTCCAATCTTGTGTTTTAAGCAATTCCTATACTGAGTGATCAGTGTAGAAGGGGATTTTCACAGGTCCATCATAAGCTCATTTTTGAGCTTCTGCTTGTGAGACTTGGTTTTTTATAAAGCCTAGCAACCCAATTTCATACTTCAATCAGCTTTTAGCTCTTGCATAAGCTTTTCCTAGGGCTGCTAGTCATTTCTAGCTTGTCCCTTACTCTGCATAGTTGGCACATCAGTGCAACTAGGCATTTTCATAAGCTCCTTTTGGGCTTATCAGTTGGTTTCAGTGCTTGAGGCTTGTTTCTACAAGCTCACCACCTGGCTAGCTTCTAATTTCATTATCTATTTGAGCCTTAATCTCACTGGGACCCACATCTTTGTGCCTTCTATTGTTGTCCCATTTCTGTGCAGAACACCATTCAGCCAAATGCTTATTTTGTAGTTTAAGCCTTATTCAGTGAGCTTAATTGTTAATATTGGCTTTTTTTAGTGTACAAGTAACTGTTTGCATCCTGATTTGACCATAGTGGACCCCACTTTAGCTTATTTAGCTTATTTTCATCTTGGGTCACTGTTTTAGCTTATAACCCCTTTTTGAGCTTATTGAGCTTTTTCCCAGAAAAGTTCCTTCACGAAAAGTTTCATCATAATTTAGTTGTTTAATAGTTTTCCAAAAAGAAAATCACAATCATAACTTTTTAATTTTAAGTGATAGTTCAATTATTTAATTTAATTTTAATTTTCTTTTTAAACATTTTAAATACTATATAATTTTATATTTTTAATTAAATTTCTAGTAACTTAAAATATTTTTTAGGGAATTTTGTAGATTTTCTACTGTTTTCATCTAGTATTTATTTAATTAATCCTAGTTTTTAGTAATTAGTATTAATTAAATAATTAGTAATTAATTAGTTTAATTAATTAAATAGTGTAAAAAATAATTTTTATTTTCTTAAATTTTCTTTTATTTTTAGATCATATAATATGTTTTATCATCACTTAAGTGTTTTTTAGATTTTTATTTTCACTTTATTTTCGTACGGTGTACGTTTTATTACGTATAACTATCTTTTGATTGTAAAACCGTGTACGTATTTCCGTGATCAATTTAGTGTTTGATTTATAAAATTTCATTTTGTAATCCGTAGTTTAATTCAAAAATCAAATTCACTTCCCCCATTCCCGTTTCATACACACTTGATCTCATTTCGTTTTTCGACACAATTTCATACTCATGGAGTTTTAAACGAACCCGGAATATTTCTATACACCTCCTTGGTGCATTGAGCTTCTTAGATTGTTGACTTTAGTTTACCAATTCCCTTTGGTTTGACTTTGTGACCGTTTCCAGATCCAATCAAATTTGGCGCCGCTGCCGGGGGAGGCGTGTCGCGTGTCTTGACGTTTTGTAGTATCGTGTTTTTTGAAACACCCTTGTGTATATCATCTATCCCTTGTATATTTACCGTACATATATCTATTTCTCAATCTTTCAAAACTAAAAAACACAAAAAAATTTCTTTTTGTTCTAATATATATAAGAAAGAAAAAGAATACTTGTCGCCAAGTATTCAACAAATACCAAAAAATAATATACATCCTCCGTCTTCCGTTGAAGGACCGGGCGGGTTGTAAACNCGGGAATATTTCTATATACTCCTTGGATCATTGCATTGTGCCCTAGATGGCTTGACTTGAGTTGACCAAATCCTTGGTTGACTTTAGTTGACCGTTTCGGGGCCAATCACACATCCGATTCATGTTTCTTAAAACGTTCAAGCAAGTCAACCATTGGAAGTTAGCCAGTTTTTCTAAGCCTAACATCGACATCACCCACCCACAACAATTAATAACAAACCATCAACCAATAATCGATAGCTAGGTTTCATTAGATCTAAGGAAACACAAGAAAAACCTAGCCTAGCATGTTAATGTAAAGACAAGCATAAGATATAATCAAACAACACATAGACATATTGAATGATTTGATGGAAGACTTATCTTTAATTAAGCATGGATGAAATAAGGGTGAAAAATCCTTGAAAAAGGCAGTAAAATCAACCTAGGGTTTATCCCTAAAGTTCTCCCAAAAAGTTGCACACTTTAATGAAAGAAACCTAAAATATATATAAATATTACATTCTGACGGCGTCAGGTTATAAATCCTGACGCCATCAACCCGCCGTGTCTAGGGTTATCGGATCACCTAGATCCACTTATGACGCCGTCAGCTTTAAAACCTTCTGGGCCGTCTCTTGTTAGCAATACACTTGACGGCCTGGACTTAGTAACACCTGATGCCGTCAGGTGTAAACTTCTCAACTCTTCTTTAGGGCGTCTGGTAAAGTCAAAATCCAACTCCTTTGTCTTCAAGTGACGGCGTCAGCTTGTAACTCCTGACGCCGTCAGGTAGGATTTCCAGCATGATGTTTGAGACTTTGTCGTTTTCTTCACTTTTGTGCTCCAAAAATGTCCAAAATGCAATGTTTTCCAGAATTCCTCCCAAAAGTACCTAAAATGACAAAAGGAACGATTTAAGGCAATATTTGATCATAAAATAACGATTTAGGGATTAAATGACCCCCTAAAAGCGTAACACTTTTCGCCTCATCATATGATAAGAGCAGTTCACTTTACATATGGTTTTATTTCCACTGCTCTTAGAAATTTTGTGAAAAGTTACCACTGCTAGTTCACAGTTACCACTGCCAGTGTAAGTTTTACCACTGTTGAACTAGCCGTTACAACTGTTGTGTCAGTAACATAAATTTTTACTAGCCGTTGAGATTAACAGTTTTGTCCGTACTTATAGGGTGAAATTTTTGGGAATTATCTACTTACCCATTTAATTTTATTCTTTTTCTTAAAGATAAATCTTTTTTAAAGATAATTTCTCTTGCGTATATCTCTCAAACCCTAACAGTATAAATTCTTAAATCTCAATTGGCTTGTCATCTATTCAATTCATACTTACACGATCACAACTTTTCTCCTAAAATACTATGGCATCTTTAAAGTTTGTATATGAGCACAACCAAGTGGCCTACTTGCAGAAATCCGATGAAAAGAGTGGCCCTGTTTTTCACCAGATTGTGGACTTTCTCAATACCACTCATATAAGGTATGCTTTAACTTTAAACCCCACAATCTATGTCTCTCAAATCAAAGAGTTTTGGAATACTGTTAATGCCATCACTATTGAAGATAGAGACACACATGAAACTGTGGATGCTCTGAGAGCCACAGTGGATGAGGTAACTATTGATGTTACTGGATCATCTTTAAGGAAAATTCTCCAATTGGATGATTTAGGAGGTATCATCACATTATCTAATCCAGAAATTCTCAAACATATCCATTCTATGGGGTATGATACATCTGATAAAAAGGTTACTTTCAAAAAGGGATGTTTCTGCCCCCAATCGTATCAAAGTGTGTTTGCAAGCATTTGTAGCCAAAAACAGGAAAACGTGAAAGAAATGAAGGATTTGTCATTTCCAACTCGAGATTCAATTCGTTCAAGCATTTCACAAAGAAGAATCCAAGTTTTCATCATTCCAAAGTTCGTTGACAAGAAATAATCAAGTTTGGACAAAGAACGAAGAGCCAAGATAAAGATAAAGTTTTAGCTGTCAGAACCCTTCCAACCGGTCGGTCATCATTCTAACCGACCGGTTAGATGAAATTATCCAGTCTAACCGATCGGTTGTAATCCAACCGACCGGTTAGACCTAGATGTTCCATCCAACCGATCGGTCATGCCCCGTAACCGATCGGTTGGCCAGCTCATATAAGTTTTGCAAACTTCATTCTACCCGATTCTAGGCCATTCTTTATAGTATTCTAGGTCCTTCTATTCACCTTGGAGGCCAAGTTGCTGCATTTATGATCCTAGGCTTGTGGAGTAGTATAAATAGAGGCTTTGCAAACTCATTTCAAAACACAACTTTCAAACCATCAACATACAACAACAAAGCAATCATCAAGTAGTTCTTTACTAGTCTCAAAGTTCTCAAATTCGTCCATAGAAGTGCAGAATACATTGGAGGACCAAAAAGTCAACATTCGGAGGTCAAATTCTCAAGAAGTCAACACCAACACCTAGGATTTCATTTCCTACTCATTTGTAATCATATTCCAAACATTTGTAAGACTTTAATCATGATTTCTAATGTTCAATATTCTGAGTTTATGTTCATGTTTGCTATGAGTGACTGTAACCTTTTACATTTGCTTAGATGATGTTAANNTTTTGGGCTAAAAAGCAGTTGGGAAATAAGCACAAAATAAGCAATTAAGCACTTATGAGAACCAATCTTTCACAGAACCTTAAGCACACTTGATGAAGCACAAATAATCAAGAAAAGCACAGAAAATAAGCCAATAAGCACTTAATGAAACTTATCCTACTTGACAGAATCAACAACCTAGGTACCTACTTTCTAGCTTATTTATAAGCACCTAATAAGCTGTTAAGTGAAACCTAATGGGGGCAAAAGCTAGCTGACCTACCAGAGACTCTAAAAAACACAAAAGCCCTAAATTCTTAAACCCAATTGAACCTTAATTAAGCCTAGGAAAGTTGACTAAAATCTGTTTTACTGAACTTTTAGAAATGGGACAGATTATAAGACCAATTTTTAGCTACTATATGTTGTTGGAAATGATTAAATTAAGTTGAAACCTAATCTATGCTAGCTAATCTAACCCCAAATGCAAGATTATAACCTAATAACACCTCTAAGCCAATTAAATTTGATCCTAAATACCCTTGTTCAACCCTGTTCTGCACCTAAACTGAATGCAAGTTTGACTTTGGAATTGTTACTTAGGTTTGACTAAGAGGAATTTTGGCAGCCTAAATATGTTTGATGGATGCTAGTGAAGCTGTTTGAACCTTAAAATCCTAGTCCTAAACACTAAAACTAAGAATTGCACTTGAAATTGTTAACAGATTAATGCCTAGTCTGAGCAGAATTGGGATTAAATGAATTTTTGACTTTTTGTTCACAAGGGTGCAATTTTATGATTGATAGAACTCTATTGAGACCTAAGGAACTAGTTTATGCAGTAATTAAAGATAAGTGACCACTAGAACACCTAAGTTCAGCCTATTCCAAACACCCTTATAAGAAACAGTTTACACTAGACCTATAAGCTAGGGACTGCTAGACCTAAATTGGCTTATTAAGACTTATTACTAAGCTGATATGGGACCTAGATAAGCACTAAAACTCAGGCTTGGACTACAAATTCTTAAAGAGGCAGGTAACACTAACTTGTGGCAAATTATGACTACTAAATGGTCTCTAAGCTAACACACAGATAATAACTTACAACTAGAGATTATTACTAACAAATAAGCTAGATATGACTGATGATTAAGCTAAATCTACTTACTAATAAGCTAAAACAGAAAGGAAATGAGGACTTACTTGCAAATATGGCTGCTAAAGGAAATGAAACTAGGATATGCAAGACAGGCTCACTCTAGCTATGGATTTAGCTTAGTGAGCTTGTTATTGAGGTATGTGAAGCTTATAGGGGAGCTTTTCACCTCTGGCTTATTCTCTTTTTTTTTTCTTTTTTTTTTTTTTTTTTTTTTTTTTTTTTTTTTAATTTTTTTATATATATATATAAATATATGTATATGAAAAGCTGTACAAAGGAGAAAGAGCTTATGAAATAGGTAAAAGAACTTGAAAAGATTGAAGATAAGCAGAAAGTTAAGTGCTTATTTAAACAGAATAAGGGCTAAACTAATGAAAGCTTAATGCAAATTAAAAAGCAGTAGTAATAAAACGTAATTTTATTGAAAAGCAAAGCTGGATTACACTAAGAAAACAGTGAGAGATTACAAAGAGAGCTTATTACACTAAGAGCTTATACTAATTTTCTACACGACAACAATCATGAGCTAAGGGTCTATTTATAGTCTTCATAAGTCGGTTTGAAGCTTCAAGAAGGTGTCCAGAAGCTTATCCTCATCTTCAATCCATTCCCCACTAGAAATTTCTTGAATTCGTCCATCCCTTATCCTTGAATCCCCTCTAGGTTGTTCCATTCTTATCTCTGTCCACGTTGGCAGATGTTTCCAGATAATACGAGGTTTCTAGATTGGTACGAGGTAAGGAGAGGTGAAAATGGGGGTGAATTTTGGATTTACAGTGGAAGGTTTTAGTGGGGAAGACGGGTAAAGAGGCGCAGGGTAATGGGGTAAGTTTTTTTTTATTATAGTTTGATTTTTGGGCTAATAGGTTAGGGCTGGTAGGTTTAATGGGCTGGTGATTTTATTTTAAGGGATTTGGGTTGGACAGATTTAGGATATGGGGTTTTATGGTGTAAGGTTTAGGATTAATAGGTTAAATGTTGTATAAGTTTTAGGGATTAAAAGGGTAAATTCTTAAATTTTTTAAGGGACCAAGGCCTGCCCATGTATTCCAGGACTTATATTGACAAAGTTGATGAATATCTTGGCGGAACGCTGAGTTGTCAATTCTTCAAATATTCTTTC
>LBNU01024341.1:64012-77451 GCA_014162995.1 Artemisia annua | reverse complement strand
TACTTAGTTCCGCTTCGAGTAGTGATCGCCTTTGCATCGCCCCTCGGGTTGGCGATCGTGTTACTAGGAAGAGTAGAAGGAGTACTCGAACCCGAGGGTCGATCATTTAAAGCCTTTTCTAAATCAGTTAATTTCTTAATCATCATTCTTTGAATATCCTCATTATTTTTATTAATGACTTGTTGATTTTGAAATTGCTTCATAAGCTCATCCATGGGTAACGGAGTAGGCATAGCATTTTGATTGAAATTTTGCCCATGGTGGTTTTGGAAACCTTGATTTGGAAAGTTTTGATTTTGAAACCCTTGATTATAATTTCCAAAATTTCCTTGATTCCCATAATTAAAATTCCCCTGATTTTGATTAAAATTCCCTTGATTTTGAAAGGCATTTCCTTGAGTGAAATTCCCATGATTGAAATTGTTTTGGTTTTGAAAAACATTTCCTTGATTTTGATTTTGAAACCGGTTTTGATTAAAGTTACCTTGATTTGGATTTGCAAAGGCTCGGTTTTGATTTTGAGTAGGTTGATTATTTCGAGTGAGCATATTCGGATTTGAGTTGTTGAAACCGGGTGGAGCAAGATAATTGTTCAAACGATAGCTGAGAAGGTTTCGGTCTTGAGACGGATAAGCATTATTAGGATTAGCAGCATAAACGTTCTCATGAGAGTAGGCACCGGTGGCCGGACAATCATAGTATGGATGAGGACCACCGCAAGTTTCACAACCTTGATTCACGGCATTGACTTGATGTGTCGATTTCTCTCTAGCAAGCAACTCAACTTGTTTAGTAAGGGATGAGATAGCGCTCAAGACTTCATCATTAGCTTTACTAGAACTTGAGGATGGAGGTTTGCTCCTAGAAGTCCTCACTTTTGCTTTGTTTTCGATGATGTTGAAGGCGTCTTGAGTATTTCTAGCTAATAGATTTCCACCCGCAGCAGAATTGAGAGAGTCTTGATCAGCGGGATTCAAACCGTTATAGAAAGTATCGATCTGATGAAGGGGTGAAAACCCGTGATTAGGACATTTTTCGAGCAAATCTTTAAATCTATCCCAAGCTTCGCTGAATGATTCATCGAAAGCTTGTTGGAATCGAAAAATTTGAGTACGAAGATTTGATGTTTTAGATGGTGGGTAGAAATGATTGATGAATTTATTAGCTAGATCACCCCATGTGTAGATTGAGTTCGGGGGTTCCTTTTCTAGCCAAGTTCGAGCCGCTCCTTTCAACGAAAAAGGGAATAGTTTCATTTTGACCACATCGTAAGGAACTTGGTTAATCTTTATAGTCTCAGCAATGTCGGTGAAATTCCGAATATGAACGTAAGGATCTTTGTTTTCGAACCCGTGAAAAGAGATATTATTGATGAGATTTAGTAACCCGTGACTAATCTCGAATTGATTTGCTTGAATTTCGGGTAAAACGATGGCTCGTCGAACACCATTAAAAGGCGATTGGAGTTGTTCCTCCATTGTTCGAAGATCATAAGCCGGATTAGGTTCATTTGGAGGAATCAAGTTTTGGTTATTTGGTGGAGGAGCATTTGGCTGGGGAACACCCACCGGCGGGTGTTGTGCATTAGTATTATTGTTCATTTCGTCAATTATGGGGAAAGGTGTGTGTGTGTGTGTGTTATGACGGATGATTCTTTCGGGATTCGAAAGAGGTGAAAGCAAGTCGTTTGACGAAGAACGAGTATTCATACAAGGAAAGCAAAACACAAGAAAAAGAAAACTAAAACGAAAATTAACTTTGAGGTTAAGAAGATTTTTTTGGGTTTTTAAGTATTTTATGTTTCTAAATTAAAAATGAAAACAAAAACAAGTTATTAATCTTATTTAATCTTTGGTAATCACTAAATTAAACGTTCCTCTTTTCTTTTGAGCTTACGCGCGGCGAGGCGGGAGAACGAGGTGTACGGGGTACTTAAGTGTACAGTGTACTTAAAAACCTGCTCTCTTCAGTCTGCAATTTAATGTCAAGACTTCCGTATTCCTCGTTTATTCGGTTGTAAAACTCAAAATAATCGGAAAAACGAGTAACCTTGCGATTTCTTTTGTTGGTTATTTAGGCACGGTTTACAACACTCCCGTAGAAGTGAGGTTCCTTTTTAGAGTGTATTATGCTAAAACACTTTCTACAAGTGTTCGATAACTAGCTACTTATTAATATACGAAAATAGTAACTTCCGGAGAAGGATCTTCAAATCAAAAATCAACGAAAAAGAATCGACGGACACGTTTAGCCCTCCCCGGCAGCGGCGCCAAAAACTTGGTGTACACAACCAATATATATATTCCGAGGATAGCACCGGTAAATATGTATCCCCGGGTCGTTTCTCCCAACGAAGGCTAAGACTTGGTTCGTTGGTTCGTGTTCGTGATTCAAGAAATGAATCGTTTTGTGCAGGCTAAGGGAACCCTAAATTTCTACAAATAAAAGCACGTAAAAACAAGTAAACACGGAAAAGCACGGAAAATCACGTAAAATACGGAATTTAAAACCTAAACGTAAAATGGGATCGTATCCTAAATTCCCGAGCTATTCTCGGGAAAAACTAAGTTAACTAGGGAAAACCTAAATTCTAAATTCCTAAGGGTTTAAAAACGTAAATTTAAACTTAACTTTTCTTAAAATACTTTTATTTTATTTTTTATTTATTTAATATTAATTAAAAACTAATTTAAAGTACTTAATTAAACTAAAAAGGAAAATAAATTAAGAAAATTGAAAAATAATTTTGAAAATCCTAAATTACTTTAAACTAAATTTTAAAACTTAAATTATACCCTTTTTTATACTTTTTATATATTAAATATTAATTAAAAACTAATATTAATTATTATTAATTACTAAAAATACTAAATAAAAGGAAAATAATTTTGAAAAGTAAAATTTATTTTTCTAAAATTATAAAACTATTAAAAACTACTTCTAAAATAGAAAACTATTTTTTTTATTTTTATTTAATTATTATTAATTAAAAGTAATTAAAAATTGATTAAAAACTAAAATTAAATAAAATAAATAGTAAATAAGCTTAGAAAATTCTGATTTTTTTAGGAAAATTCTAGAATAAGTTAAGGAACCTAGGAAAATTAAGCAAAACAAGTTTTGACCTCTGAATAAGCTATTGGACTCAATAAGCAGTTTGGAAATAAGCAAAACTTTAGCAATTAACCCCAAACTTTTACAGGACCTAGATTATACCTAAAGAAGCACTAATGATTATTAAAAGCACAGAAAAGCTCAATGGATAAGCAGAAAATCACTCCAACAGCTTATTGCATACACAGAATTGGGACATAAAAGAGAAGCAGATTTAGCACCCTAAATAAGCACTATTCTAGAGACCAAAAGCTGATTCCTACACTATCCTAGCTAGTGATTGTTTTGCCCCCAAGAAACAGACCTATTGCTTTTCTAGATTTCAAAATAAATGCTTCCAAAGTTGGGTATAAACTGTGTGACAGAACAGTGTTTAAGCAAACTGCTTGATTCAAGCTTATCTTTGAGTGCTTAAAGGAATTGCAAAATGGATTCAGCCTATGAAACCTTGCTAACTATCCACCAAACTTTAATAATTAACAATCTAATCCTAATTTGAACTAGTAATGAAACCTATGCAAGCAACTCTAAATCTGCCTAACTTACCTTAACATGCAATTTTGACTTTTCTTGTTGAACCTAAGGTTTGACTTTTATGAGTTTCCACTGATTACTACTGGTTATCTATGATAAGTTTAGATAGTTAAAGACCTAATTAAGCTAAATACCACTATTGTCTACCTATAAGCAAAAGTGCAGCAACAGTAACTCCTATATGCCCACAGTGAAGAGTGATTTTGACTTCTTTATATTAAGTCACTAATTTTTTTTATTGAATGTTCTATTCCTAGCCTAATGTAAACTGCATATGCTAAAAGAACCCAAAAGAAACTGCAAGAACACCTAGTATCCACTTATTCCAAACACCCCTATAAGTAGCCTACTACACTATCTTTTTTATATTTAAGCTTAAACTATCCTAACTAATGGTCAATATTGATTACTTAACTGATTTAGAGACTAATTGGATAATAAAAACTAACCACTAACACCTAGAACTCTATAATGCAGATTATACTAATTTAGGCAGTTTAATGCTTAAAGTTTTGTGAATGCAGAAGATTAAATACTACAACCTTGTAAACCTAAAATAAGTAACTAGGAAAGAACTAAGGTGCTATAAACTAGTGCTTAATACTACTAAAAGCTAGGAAAAACTACTTATAAGCTAAAAGGAACCAAAGGTCTTACTAGAATCACCTCTGACTCAATGAGAGGTTTTCCACAGAAGCCTGTCTTTGTGACAGGCCAGGACTTCCTTAGCTCCTTCTTGACTTATCACTTCAAAGCTTCAATAAGCTAGAGCTTATTAACTTCTTCTTTCTTTCTTTTTTTTTTATTTATTTTTTATTTTTTTTATTATAGAGACTGAGTATCAACAAGGAGTAACTTATAAAAGCTAAAAAGAACTTAAAAAGGACTTAAATAATCTACAAAATAAAGGCTTTTGAGGTAAATAAAAGCTTATGAAACTTAAAGCTGAAAAATTAAAGATTTTATTAAAAAGGAATGCTGAATTACAGAAGGAGTGCTTAAAGAAATACAAAGAGAGCTTATAAGACACTGAGAGATTATAATAATTTCTACACTACACGAATACAACCATTGAGCTAAGGCCCTATTTATAGCCTTCAATAGGTCGGTGGAGCTCTCCCAGAAGCTTCATGAATCCTCATCTTCTTCCCTGTATCCTTTCCCACCTAGAAACTTCATGAATTCGTCATCCCTTATCCATCTTGGTTCTTCTAGACGAAGTTAATTTTTCCACGTAGGTCTCTGGAGCCTTCTGACATTATCCTGACACCTTCTAGATGCAATGATTAGACTATGATGAGGTAATTAGGATGAATTTGACTATGGTAAAATTAGGGTTCTAGGTGGGGTGAATTGGGGGAAAATGACACGCGGGTTTATTTTTTTATTTTTGTTTAAATGGTATTAATGGTGGTGAGGGGGCCGGGTTGTGTTGGAATGGGCTTGGTGGTGTTTTGGGCCAAGGTTTAACAGATTTGGGTTTTGGGTTTAAAAGGGATTAAAAGGNGACAATAAAAACTAACCACTAACACCTAGAACTCTATAATGCAGATTATACTAATTTAGGCAGTTTAATGCTTAAAGTTTTGTGAATGCAGAAGATTAAATACTACAACCTTGTAAACCTAAAATAAGTAACTAGGAAAGAACTAAGGTGCTATAAACTAGTGCTTAATACTACTAAAAGCTAGGAAAAACTACTTATAAGCTAAAAAGAACCAAAGGTCTTACTAGAATCACCTCTGACTCAATGAGAGGTTTTCCACAGAAGCCTGTCTTTGTGACAGGCCAAGACTTCCTTAGCTCCTTCTTGACTTATCACTTCAAAGCTTCAATAAGCTAGAGCTTATTAACTTCTTCTTTCTTTCTTTTTTTTTTTTTTTTTTATTTTTTTTATTATAGAGACTGAGTATCAACAAGGAGTAACTTATAAAAGCTAAAAAGAACTTAAAAAGGACTTAAATAATCTGCAAAATAAAGGCTTTTGAGGTAAATGAAAGCTTATGAAACTTAAAGCTAATAAACGGATTAAGAACAATATATAGAAAAATTAAAGATTTTATTAAAAAGGAATGCTGAATTACAGAAGGAGTGCTTAAAGAAATACAAAGAGAGCTTATAAGACACTGAGAGCTTATACTAATTTCTACACTACACGAATACAACCATTGAGCTAAGGCCCTATTTATAGCCTTCAATAGGTCGGTGGAGCTCTCCCAGAAGCTTCATGAATCCTCATCTTCTTCCCTGTATCCTTTCCCACCTAGAAACTTCATGAATTCGTCATCCCTTATCCATCTTGGTTCTTCTAGACGAAGTTAATTTGTCCACGTAGGTCTCTGGAGCCTTCTGACATTATCCTGACACCTTCTAGATGCAATGATTAGACTATGATGAGGTAATTAGGATGAATTTGACTGTGGTAAAATTAGGGTTCTAGGTGGGGTGAATTGGGGGAAAATAACACGCGGGTTTATTTTTTTATTCTTGTTTAAATGGTATTAATGGTGGTGAGGGGGCCGGGTTGTGTTGGAATGGGCTTGGTGGTGTTTTGGGCCAAGGTTTAACAGATTTGGGTTTTGGGTTTTAAAGGGATTAAAATGGTGGTGGGTTATTAATGGGTTTAGGGTAATGGGTTTTATAATAGTTTAGGTTTAGTAGTATATTTTATCAAGGACCAAAAGTGCAATGTCTGAATTTTATAGGGACCTGTTCTGCCATGTTTTTTTTAAATATTATCCAAGGGCTAATCTTGTCATTTCATGATTTCTTGAAGGACCTGAGTTGCCAATTCTTGATTTTATTATTTTAGGGACTATTCTTGACAACTCTGGAAAGATGGAGGACTAAACTTGTAATTATTGTGAAACTTCATCCAACTTTTGCAAGGGACTATTCTTGAAACTTTAGACCTTCCAGGGACTAGTTTTGACATTTTGAGCTCAGATTATTTCCCGGCTATAAATATTTTCTCTTTTCCATTCTCGTGCTCGTTTTTCGTGATTTTGTCTCGGTTTTTGTCGTTTTCTCATATTTTCTTACCTGCACGTATAAAAACACAAAAACACATATATTTGGCATTTATTAGCGGGTTTTTGGTCAAGAAAAGGTATGTGTTTAAGCACATACGAGTATGTTATCTGGTGATCATTCCAAATGTGTTGCAAATTCTCTTTTATCTCGTCTTAAGAAACGTACATTAGGCAGAAAATCTAGGCCCACTAATGCTTCTAAATCTGTGCTAGGACGTATGCCCTGTGTAGTTTCTAAGAATGATATAGTCAACCCAGTAGTTGCGAACAATGTCTCAAAGTTCATTGGTACTGTCAGATTCGGGAATGATCATTTCGCTGCAATTATGGGCTATGGGGACTATGTCAGTGGGAATATCGAAATTAGTCGTGTTTACTATGTTGAAGGCCTTGGTCACAATCTATTTTCAGTTGGTCAATTTTGTGATGGTGATCTGGAAGTTGCATTCAGGGAGAAAACATGCTTTGTTCGTGATCTACAAAGAAATGATCTCATGTCCGGAAAACGTGGAAACAATCTTTATACAATCTCAATGTCCGACATGACCGCTTCCTCTCCCATTTGTCTACTTTCAAAGGCTGAATCAACAAAATCCTGGTTATGGCACCAACGCATGTCACATCTCAACTTCCGAACTATGATTGATCTTGCTCGCCATAAACTAGTTGACGGTCTTCCAAGGTTCCGATATACAAAAGATCACCTATGTCCCACTTGTGAACAAGGAAAGAGCAAACGTGCACACCTCACCACCAAACCAGAACCGAGCACTGATCATGTTCTTCAACTTCTTCATATGGATTTATGTGGACCAATGCGAGTACAAACGATTAATGGGAAACGATACATACTTGTGATAGTCGATGACTTCTCCAAATGGACTTGGGTCTACTTTCTTCGAAGCAAAGATCAAGCTCCATCAATGATAATCACCTTTCTCACGAAAATTCAGGTTCAACTTCGCAACACAGTAAGAATTGTAAGAACAGATAATGGAACTGAATTCAAGAATCAAACTCTTCGTGCATACTTTGAGAAAGTTGGAATTGAACATCAAACATCAATTGCACGGACTCCCGAACAAAATGGAGTGGTCGAAAGACGCAACAGGACGTTAGTGGAAGCCGCACGAACGATGCTCATTAATGCTCAATTACCAGATTATCTTTGGGCAGAAGCCGTCTCTACCGCATGTTACACCCAAAATCGTTGTATGATCAATAAACGTCACAAAGTCACACCGTATGAAATTGTTCACAAACGAAAGCCCAACATACAACACTTTCATGTATTTGGATCTCTTTGTTATCCGAATAATGATCGTGATGATCTTGGAAAGCTTAAGGCAAAGGCTGACGTCGGTATCTTCATTGGATATTGTGAAAACTCCAAAGGTTTTAGAATCTACAACCGTCGTACTAGAGAGATTCAGGAGACTATCCATGCTAATTTCGATGAGCTCACAGAAATGGCTTCTGAGCAAAACAGCTTAGGACCCGCAACCAACCGTCTAAACTTTCCAGATTCTTCAGCTGAACCGTTGTCACTAACTCGTCGAGAATTGGAAACATTGTTTTCTCCTTTGTTCGATGATTCATTTGAGACACGTGCACCAGATGTATCCACTAGTTCCGCTGCTCAACCTGATAATATTCAAGTACCTGATACAACGGTTACTACAACTACAATAGTAACACCCGATGCACCCCCGACTGAATCACCAACAATAGAAGAACAAACCGCTTCCAACACCGACAACCCAACTGAAGATCTGAACCAACAACAAGTACCCGAACCTGCAAATTATGATCCAAATGCGTTCTTCAATCCGTTTGCTCCGACTCCGAACCTTTCTGATATTGCTGAGTCGTCAACACGCAACTTGGAACCAACTAATATGCAGCAGTTTCATAACCCTCACCCTTCAACACATCATTGGACTCGTGACCATCCAATTGTCAACATTATTGGTCATCCAACAGCTCCAGTTATGACTAGACAAAAACTTCACTCCGATGCCGAACATTGCATTTATGCTCTAACAGTTAGTCATGAAGAACCGAAAAATATTAAAGAAGCTCTCACTTACGACAACTGGATTGAATCAATGCAAGAGGAATTCAACCAATTCAAACGTCTTGAAGTTTGGGAATTAGTTGAACGACCGGATGGATTTTATGTCATTGGGCTAAAATGGATTTGGAAAAACAAGTTGGACGCAGAAGGCAATGTTATTCGTAACAAATCACGTTTGGTAGCTAAAGGATATACTCAAGAGGAAGGAATTGACTTTGAGGAATCTTTTGCACCAGTGGCTAGACTCGAAGCTGTTCGAATATTTTTAGCATACGCTGCTCACAAAAACATGGTCGTTTATCAAATGGATGTGAAAACTGCATTTCTGAACGGTCAACTACGTGAGGAGGTATACGTTAGTCAGCCAGAGGGATTTGTCGACCCAGAGCACCCAAATCATGTCTACCGACTTAAGAAGGCTCTCTATGGTCTCAAACAAGCCCCCAGGGCGTGGTATGATAAACTTACTGCTTTCTTGCTTGCTAATTCTTTTACTAAAGGTTTACTAGATCCAACTTTGTTTATTCAAAAACACGGGGAAGATATTTTAATTGTGCAAATATATGTCGATGACATTATTTTTGGCTCTACAAACAAAAAGTACTCAAACGCTTTTGCCAGATTAATGAAACAAAATTTTGAAATGTCAATGATGGGTGAACTTACGTTCTTTTTGGGACTACAAGTTCATCAGTCTCCCCGTGGAATTTTCCTAAATCAGTCCAAATACGCTCTTGAGATAATTAAGAAACATGGAATGACCAGTTGTGATACTTACAATACTCCTATGGCTAACACAACTAAGTTAGATGCGGATCCAAATGGGAAACCAGTTGACCCCACAAAGTACCGAAGTATTATTGGGTCACTGATGTATCTCACCGCTAGTAGACCGGATATTGTATTTGCTGTATTTATGTGCTCTCGCTATCAGTCCAGTCCAACTGAACGTCACCTCAATGAGGCTAAGAGAATCCTTCGATACGTAAAGGGAACCATTAATTTGGGGATCTGGTATCCGAAGGATTCCGGTTTTGAACTAATAGCTTTTTCAGACGCTGATCATGCAGGGTGTATGGATACACGCAAAAGTACTTCTGGTGGTTTGCAGTTTCTAGGAGATAAACTCGTGTCTTGGCAATCAAAGAAGCAGGATTGCACATCACTATCGTCAACAGAAGCTGAATATGTTGCCATGTCTGCCTGCTGTGCACAAGTCATTTGGATGCGTACACAACTAATGGACTACGGTTACTTATTCAACAAGATTCCGATGTACTGTGACTCGAAAAGTGCGATAGCGATCTCGTGCAACACGGTTCTGCATTCTAAGTCTAAGCACATTGATCTCCGTTATCACTTCATCAAGGAGCATGTTGAAAAGGGTACAATTGAGTTATATTTTGTGGGTACAGAATACCAACTGGCAGACTTGTTCACAAAACCACTACCCCCGGGAAGGTTTACTGAGCTAGTTCACCGGATTGGTATGCGGTGTTTGACTCCGGATGATCTTAAATCTTTTCTTGAAAACAATTAACCGAGTCAAATACCAAAACTATCTTTGTAAATATTTTACAAAAACAAAATACAAAATCAAAAAATCAAAAAATCCAAAAAGATTTTACAATTTCTTATGTTTTTTAAAATGCTCGTACACAATCTTCGTCAACACTTTGGTTTATCAAAATTTCAATATTTTCACACCAAGTGTTGAGGGGGAGAAAATGTTCTTCAAAATTCGAAATCTTGTGCAAACATGTGTACTTGCATATTTCTTTGATGTTATGATGTTTCTTTGCAATGGTGGAACGTTAAAGGTTACCTCGTATCATTTCTTTCTTCACTTTTATTTCTTTATTAGCTTATCATTAACTGTCGTTATGTTTAACCGTTAAATTAAATAATTAGGACATGTTATATGGTTAAGTTAGTAGTCAAGGGACTAAAATTGCCAAGTTGTGAAAGTTTCTTATAATTCACAAAAACAAACACCCCCCTTCACAAATTCAAAAAACAAAAACAAACACAACCTCTTTCATCTCACGGCTCAAAATCAAACCCTTAATCTACGTTCTTGATCTCAAAACTGTAAGTGAATTCACGTTAGTTAGCTTATTCTAAGATATGGTTTTCAAACAATTAGATTTTAGATGGCTAAATTTCGTATAATTTGGATTCTAAGAACTAGGGTTTTCGATAATTTCGTTCTTTGCGTATAAATCTGTTTTAGGTTTAGAAATCATAGGGCTTTTGTGTTTAAACGTCATATAATCATGTCCCTATTACCTAATTACAACAGTTTACACGTTAGGATTGATTTCGAAATCTAGGGTTTAAGCCGATTTGGGTTTTTATGAATGTGTAATGTTTTTGTTGATATTATTGGTGGGACTTGTTTGTTTATATGTTTAGAACTTGCCTATTCTTGTTAATTATACCAAAACATCCAATTGCATGTTCTAGATAATTAGGGTTCATGTTCATATTTGGGGTTTTTCGTTTGACTGTTAATGAGCCTAATTAAACTGTCAAGATGTGTTCTAATAAGTGTTAATTGATGTTATTGAGTGTTTTCACATCATGGTTTCTCTTTAAACATGATCTAGATAAATATTAAGTCTCGTTGTCTTTCAAAATCTTTTATGTGTTGCCTATTTGTGATTCTAACTGTTGTTTATCAATTTAAATACAGGCTTCATTCAAAAGATACAAGAAATTCTCACAAAAACGTACGACTTCAAAGATTTCGAAAAATTCTTGTATAAGAATTTTTTCGAGAAAATTTTTCGAAATCTTTTCTCAAAAAACTTTTTCGAGATCTTTCAAAATTTTCAAGATCTTTTCTCTTTCGAGAAAATCTTGGAAGATTTCAAAACATCTCATTAAAGTTTTCGAGAAAACACAGTTTCGAGATTTTTTCAGACATTATCGAGAAAATGTGAACAGAAGTTTTTCGAAATCTTTTACTATGAAGTTATCGAAATCTTTTGTGAATAGTAACTTTTTCGAAATCTTTCCTTGGAAATTTTTCGGAATCTTTTTGTCCACAAAACTTTTGAGATCTTTGTTTGTGATAGCTTTCGAAAACTTTGTTGGACATATTATCGAGATCATGTACATCATACTTATTGAGTATTCATATGTTTGTAAAATTTCGAAAACTTGTATCATGAATGAATTCTCATGTATATGTATATTGTGAGAACGTTAGTTTACTTGTGATTGTGTAGTGTTAATTAACATGTCACCATATAACTTATGTGCTGTAATCATCTATGTTACATGTTAAATAATGATACCGTCACTAATCACACGATAATTAACTGAACCATGATTGCATCAAATATGTCGTTGAATATCAAACGTGAACTCGAACTAATAACTAACGTATCTGGATGTTTGATTTCATGACATGAAACTTTCAGAACACAAATGGCTCAACAAGACGAATCAATCCCACAACAACAACAGAACCTCCCACTACTCACACTTGGTGAATTCCTCCCTTCAGACTACAACGTCAAGTTTGACCAGAACAATCTTCGCATCGACTTCAACAAACTAAGCATACCAGATGACACATGCAAGATTGTCAAAAACATTCTTCTGGCTCATCCTTGCAAGCCACTGCTCACCAAATCTGCATCAGTACCAACCTTCTACATCCATCAGTTCTGGCATTCTGCTAAGGCCAACTTGGACGACAGATCCTTCACTGTCAAGCTGGAACGCAAAGAATACAACATTGATTACGATACTCTTCGTGCAGCACTCATGCTACCAACTTATGATGAATATCATCCCATGCTGTCTGAACTGGAAATCCTGTACTACTTCATTGATCTTGGATATGACATTCCTGACAATGAATCACTCACACTCCTGTCAAAGTTCAATGTCAAATATCTGCCTCAACCATGGAGAACCTTCTACATGCTGATTGTCAGATCCATTTCAGGAAGAAGGAGTGGTCATGAGCATCCGAGGCTGGAACACATGCAAGTATTTTGGGGTATGATGACTATGGCTCCAATCAACTTTGTAGCACCAATAATGAGGGATCTGCTTCATCACATTCACACGGATCGTGATAGAACAGTGATACCCTTCATCAGATTCACCAAATTACTTATAGCATACTTGATTGAGAAGACACCAGAATTCCTCAAGAGGTTGCTAGACAGGACTGAACCAAGAGAAGCAATGAATGAAGATCTAAAGATCTCCTTTGTCAAATCTATTAAGTTTACTCCAAGAACCAAAGGCATGAGAATTCCAGATCACTTCTTAGATGATGAGATCAGAAAGACTCAGAATTTCAAGATCTACAACAAAGCATTCAGGGAAGAGAAAGTTGGTGTCACGGAGAAAGAAGATGAACCAGCTTCTATTGTTCGTACTCGAAGAAGAAGGGGTGCCAAATCTGGTAGCTCGAGCAGTACTACAACCTCCAAACAACCAAATCCTGCTCAAAAGCCACCCACCAGACCAAAAAGGAAAGCTGCACCAAAGCTGATTCCTCGGGATGAACCGTCAGCTTCATCATCCGAAACGGAAACCGACTCTGAGTTCGGCACCGAATCTGATGACGAAGCAGACTATATAATTAGGTCAAGGGCTCCAGATGACCAGGAAGAAAAACTTGATGAAGAAGAAGAGTTTCCAGGGCTTGCACTGAC
>LBNU01024341.1:17344-59708 GCA_014162995.1 Artemisia annua | reverse complement strand
TTCAACAGTAAACAAGATCTTCTAAAGATTTATCTTATGAAGTCTCTAATCCATTGGACAATAGTATGTATTATACTTGTGTATAAATAGGATCATAAAGAGGAGAAAAGGTTAAGTTTGTGTAATTAATGCTTAGACATTCACAAACCCTTTTCTCCTCCAAAGAACATACTTGTACTCGAGATAGCTCGATTGTACCTTAGTTGTCACTTAAGCATAGCTTAAGTTTAGTGAGGAGAAACACACCATACTTGTCGTTTCAATCCCAAGTGTTTATTCCGCAAACACTTGGGTATAATTCTTTGATTCATTTCAAATAAGAATTAAACGTTGAAAATTACCTTGTGTTTTGATTTACGTTTTACTCTTATATCTTGTTTTTATCAAAGAACTTCATTACATCATTATGCCATAATACACGTTTAGATTAACTTCATTGTTAACTTAATCGGGTAAACGGGACCAACAAAATGTGGCCGTTAATGTTACTTATCCACCACAGTCTTTTTGTGGTACCATTGATAGTGAGGCATTCTTTATTGTCCTCCACTTTAATTATATTTATGAAATGCTAAAAGGAAAATAAATTGTAAATACTTTTGTCTAAGGTTTTAAGATATTGAGCGGATATTTAGAAAGAGCCAACCAGAGAAGTATCAAGATATATAAGTTTGATAGAAAAATAGTGATAGATCGACTAGTTTAGATGTACCGAGTGCTTCACACTAATCATTTAATTTAATTTGTGGGTATTAAATCATATTTCTAGTATATATACTTAGTTCATATATGTATGCATGTGCAAAAGATTATGAGTATGCATGGTAGTATGTACATGCACAGCACGACTTTCTACATAAGTTTGACTACGGACTCGAGAATTAGTATCACGGTTTTGATAATAATGATCTACAAGGCTATGATTAACAAACAACCAAGGCTATGGTTAACAAACCACCAACTATCTACCTTTGATTGAAAACAATACATAACCATCACTCATCTATGATAAGACAAATGAAAACATGGTATTGTGCGAGAAAAACTTGTAAGAATTCGATAGTATCTACAAACAAAAGTGATAAACTTGCAACGAGTATTAATACATGTGCTGAAAAATCATATAGTGGATGCAGGATTTGAGTGAGTCGAGTGACTATTAGTCATATAGAAATAAATAAAGAGAGTAGAGTTTGACTTACAAGTTACAATTGTCGAGTAGTTTGCGAGAAAACTGGAGAACTCGTGGGCCTTTTGAAACTACAAGCTACGATATAACAAAATGAGGAAGAGAACTTTGAATATATAAAGAGAGAAATGAAAGTGTCCCTTTGAACATGCAAAGGTCGATCATTTATAGCAAAACTGCTCTGGTATAGAAAAGAAAATTGCATAACATTTTCCCATCTAAAAATTATTGTTAACTAAGTAAAATCATACTATTTATATAAATACATTTATTACTGCTTTACTTTTGCAAAAATCAGAAAAAAAAAAAAAAAAAACAGTTTTAATATGAACAGTTATTTAGTGTTTTCATTTAGTTTTTGTAAACAATAATTTTGGTTAAAGTTAATATAATAAACTTAAACAATTTTGTTTATTGGTTTAAGCGGTGGACATTAATTGAAACAACTAGAATAAAATAGATAAATAATTTGAAATCGGAAAAATATTTAATAATAAGATATGAAATAAAAATGAATCTTAAAGTGTGAATATTTTGATCTTCTATGCAAAAGGGTTAAGGATTAGTTTTTAGATTGTGTAACCAATGGTTAATATTTTGAGGCAAAATGTAAAGAAAACATTTACGAAAGTAATGAACAAAAAATAAATGATAGAACTCCTTAACCTATCAACTAGAGGTGGTAAAATCCACTCATATGCAAAAAGTTGGGTTGTTATGGGAATGTTTTCATAAGTTGGGGACTTTTTTGGGCAGTATTAAAATTCTCAATAGACCTAACTGGGCAAAAATAATAATAGACTTTATTAATAACGGGCGTAATGGGCCGAAGGCGACTAATTTCTCATTATATATTTTGCTCGGGTTTCTTCTTTTTGCATGTTGATGATGAAGGCATCATCCTTCGATAACCCCACGGTGCTAGTGCCAATAAACTTCATTTTTTCCAACTTCATTACTTTCGCGTCTTTCGCTTTGGTCACTACGTACATCGCTTTGAGTGGCCTTGCATTTGATTCTAAATCATTTTGTAAAGTCTCTCCAAAATCTCGCGGGTTACTCCCAATGGTGCCCAACTTGGTCTCGGATTTAATATTTGTTGCGGGACTTGGTTTGCTTGGGGACGTGGTCTCGGATCATCTTCGGCTAGCTCGGTATGTCCGATGACATCAACCGAATCAACGGGCTAGGCCGCATCCAACTTGGGGTGTTTTTCAAGATTTCTCATGGCACTTCTTGAGTAAACCATTTTTCCTCCCTCTCATCACGATTTATACTCCTACAACGGCTCAAAAGATCAAACTCATTTTCCCCACTTCTACTCAAACGTCTTAAACATTTGTAAATAGAGTTGAACTTTTGGCAATTGCCGTTCAACGTTGCACACTTCCCCGTCAACATATCTTTGGTACGTTTGTGCTGATTTGATTTGTCAAACTCATTAAGAACCTTGAACCAAAATGATAGATCATCTTGGTTGTTTTCGATTTGGTTATCCTCGGAAATGGCAACATAAGACTCGGCTAATAAAGCTTCCTCTTCGGTCGTCCAACGAGTGTTAACTTTTGAGAATTCGTCTTCGGTGGTGTCTTTTTTGGTCATTTCACATCAATCAAGGACTAAAAATGCAACCCAAACTTCAAAATGGGGACTATCGCTGTACTTTCAAAGTTTTGGAGACCAAACCTGCAATTTGGCCATAACACAGGGACCAAAAATGCAATTAACTCTAAAAAATAAAATAAATAATAATAATAATAATAATAATAATAATAATAATAATAATAATAATAATAATAATAATAATAATAATAATAATAATAATAATAATAATAATAATAATAATAATAATAATAATAATAATAATAATAATACGAAAAAATGAAAAGAATCGGATAGGAAAAGAAAGATTATTGTTTTGAAAATTTTCGTACACGGTAGTAAATTTTAAAAAGATACGACATGGATCAGCCATCATAATGATTGTTCCGACAACACGTAAGCTTCATGTGTGTCGTCTTAAACAAGTTGTACATAACGAGGGAACAACTGAAATTTGTCGTATTGAAGAGCTTCTACATGCTAAATGTACTTTAGTTAGTTGACTTGACTGGGTAAATGCATCAGTTCACTAATGATATGTGTTATGTATTTATGTGGCGTGTGTGAAAATATTCAACATTAAACCCATAAGAAATCTTGTTAGATTCATTCATTGAACCATCCCAACTAATATTGTACATTGAAACCCGGGGACAACGTTCAAACACTAGCCGGCCCTCTGTTTTATATATGTTTGACCAACGAAACCCGGGGACAACGTTCTACAGTCAATTTGAAACTATATCCTTGATAGAACCCTATTACTACCTACCCTTGTAAAGAAACTATTAGAGGGTGTCTCAGATTGCTTACTTTTAAGCATATATGCAGTTTTAAGTGTTCCTAACTTTCTATCATCCAAAATGCTTCTGCTTATTTCAAACCACTTATTTAGAATGAAACTATTAAACAGATTAGATACACAAATTATACATAAAAACAATTTTTTTGATCTGTAGCTTATGTTTCGACCGAGCTTATGGCTTAATAAAGCTCAAAAGCTCAACTTGATGAGCTCTTAAACCAGAAATAATGTGCTTAAAAGCTAAGCCCCTCCCCCCTTTCCTTCTCTATTTTTTCTATAAGCAATTTCCCAAACATGCTCCTTAGGCAATACTAAGGGGTGTTTGTTTAAGCTTATATGTGGGCTTATGAGCTTATTTGATTTCGGCTTATATTTCATAAGCCCAAATTTTCCGGCTTATTTCGAGACTTATGGGCTTATATACATTTATTGTATCACAATAAAGTTATTAAATCTCAAATTAAGCCGGAAATTTGAGGCTAATGAAATATAAACCTAAATCGCGTAAGCTCGTAAGTCCACATATAAGCTTAAACAAACACCCACTAAACAACCCTAAAGTCAAATGCCTACACTATTATATAATAAATATAAAAAAATAAAAACTAATAATAAAACTCGACATCGAATTCGCCTTACATCGAGAAGGGGCAAGAGCTCATCGACCGAATCGGGCGGATGCAAGAGCTTCCTCCCAACCTCCTTCAGCTGCTGCTCTAGCTCCACATCTGTATTCGCCATCTTCACACACTAAAAACACACTCAAAAACACACACACACACACAATCAATTAATCAATAACAATTAACAAACCCTAACAATAATAATAACAGTTATAACAACCTCGTACCATGGTATTATTCTAGAGAGAGAAACTAATTCTAGAGAGAGAGAGAGAAAAAAAAGTAATTAATTAAATTAATTTAATTAGAGATTAGATAGAGATATTTATGTACCGATGTGAAAAATTAGGGCTTGAGATGATGAGGATGTATCGATATAGATGAGTGTGTATCTATAGGTGAGAGAGAGAGAGAGAGTGAATGGGAATTTTAGGGTGAAATTTGAATTTGGGGGTGAGTGGATTGATAAGTACAAGTGTTTGTGAGAGATATTTGGTGCTTTTTTCTAGCTCTCTAGGGACTTTTTTGCAATTTTTTTTAATATAAAGTTGGGATGGGTTTTATAAAACGTAGATTCTTTTGTCCTTTTTTGCAATTTTGTATTCTGATTGATCTACTACTAGATTGTATTTTTACAGTACAAGAATTGAATCATCAACAAAAGTTTTACAATGAATTTTTCACAAAGTGATATGTTTTCAATTAAAATAAAAAATAAAAAAAAATAAAAATAAAAAAATCTAATCAATTATTTCTTTTACACTTTTCGATTTCAAAGATACATTACACATCATTTTATGAAAAAGTTCTTTGTATAAATTTTATGGATTTATCATTTCTTTTAGAGTATAAGGGGCGATAGCTCAACTTAAAAAGTCACCCCATCGTCATTTCATCATTTTTTTTCACTTTTTTTATCACTGACACATATCAAAATGACCTCCTCACTAGTCACTCAAGCCATTTCTTTTTTCCACTGGTTAGTCACTCAAGCTAAAATCCCATTTTTTGGTCCCAACATTTTATTGTCTATTTCATTTTTTTCAAACCAACTAATTTTTCATTTATCAAAATAAAAATAAAAATTATACTACGAAGAAAAGTTTAAAAAAAAATAATTAATAACGTAGACGACTAATTTCTCATTATATCCATTAGATCCTTTGCAGTTTCACAGCCTTCAAATTCCAATTGAAATTCATTTGGTATTCCCATCATGAGAATACTGTGAGTCTTGATCTCCAATTTCCTTTGAGCCTCATCATCTTTTCCTTTGATGGGTACCTCCTTCCCATTAAGTATCACAGGAAATTTGTCACCATTTAGAACAACATTCCACATGTTGTAGTCAATCATTCTAATGTATTGCTTGATCCTCATTTTTCAAAGCTCATACTCTCCTTGCTTGAGCATTGGCACCTTTGATGCAGTAACCATGTGTGTTTCATCACCCATGACTTCAGATATGGTTATGAACAGATCTTGAGTATAAAAGAGTTCTTCTTGATCACAGCTTCTAGATCACAAGCTCTGATACCACTTGTTAATCCCAGTTGAGCAGTTGATCTAATTTGTTATCTTATATAAATCTAAAACAACAAGTATAGAAGCTGACTTGAGTTGTAATGAACTTAAACAATATGCGGAATATATTGCTTAACTTAAGAAGAGCAATGAACACAAGAACAAAGTAATTCACACTTAAACACTTCAATATATTAATACGAGCACTTTAACCAATGCTAGGGTTTTACAACCTTGAAGTGAATTCGACTCTTACACAACACGTACATAACTCTAACCCTAGGGATCTCCTTTTATAGACTAAGGAACCCTACACGGTTTACAATAACTTCTTACACAAAACAAAGATATTCTAAACATATAGAATATACATAATATCATTACTATAATTACAAGACACGTATACATCCTTATCTTCAAGCAGTAGAGTCTTGTAATCCTTCAGCAGCAGAATCAGCTAGCAGCAGTTCACTTGCACTAGCAGCAGAATCTTTATCCAGCAGCAGTTTGATACTTAGAGAAATTTACAGAAGTAGAATCCTAAAACCCAACATATCCTAGGTAAATGGCTGCTACGGATCTATGGCATGAGCGGCACTGAACTTAGAGGACTTTCAACCCTGTTATCATTCAAATACAATTTCACACTTAGATTTACGGGACCTCTTCTTAATAAAAACTCTGATATTTTAATAAATGATAACTTATTTATAAAAACGTCTCTTTTCGAGTCGTTTTCTATTATTGTGACTGTGATTCCATGAGGTAATACCCCAGATCTAAACCCGCTGCGATCTGTGAAAATTGGGGGTGTTACAGATTGGTATCAGAGCCTCAGTTGTAGAGAACAAGGTCAAAACCTAAACTACAACTACTTTTCCTAAGTCCAAGAAAGTCCTCAGTGCCACTGCCATCCTCCGTAACAATATGTGCTAAGGTTAGTATAGTAAATAATTGCTTAACTGCTAAATGATTTATAGTATTTTTACTATTATATAGTTATGTCTACTCCCCGTTATTCTACCCCCACTCCATTTAGTTTACATCCGGAGAATGCTCTTTCCTCTCCGAATGTACTAGATTATTCCTCAAAACACCTTTTCCCCGACTCCTTAGAAGACTCTAGGAATAATATAGTTACACCGTTACCTTTAGGTTTTACACCTTTTATAGACGATCCACACCTAAAACATTTAAGGGAATTTTATGCAAACACACCACCTATTCCTTCACCAACCCCTATTCCTTTTCCCTCTGTTTTACCTTCACCAACATTTGATCCTCAAGGATTCTTTATTCCCGAAGGACCAATGTTACCTAGGAGACCCACACATCCTTTATCGCACTTACCTAATAGTAAACCTAGTCTATTTAAGAAACAACCCTATACCTTAGTACCTCCCTATATCCCCACAAATCTTCCTACCTCATCTTGGAAATTTGAGTTCAGAGGAGATTCCCATAGGACACCCTTAGAGCAACAGGAAGATCAGGTTGAGGATATCTTAAATAGTTTAGATGAAATTACTATCGATCTTATAGAAAAGACAGAAGAAAGTCATAGTGATAGGCAAGTAGAAAACCAACAGGATTTTAGTGAATTTAAGGTTAAGCTTAGACAAACCCGTACTCAGATTTCTAAAATCCAGAAGGAACAAATGAAACATAACAATAAGATTGCCTTTGCCCGCTTTAGGATTACTATCTTAGAAAAGATAATCGATGATAATCAGGTCTTTCATCGATTAGATTTAGGAAGTCCTTTCGACTTTAACACCGAAAGTTTTAGAAAAGTTTAGGGAAAAATCGTCAACTAGTACACTTTAGTTGCCCCATAAGTCTTAGGTTAGAATTTCACCTTAGGATATGTACTATAAATAATGGTACTAGTTAGGTATGAAATATGTAAGATAGGATACCTATAATATAAGATAAGTTGTGTTACTTTGATCTAGCCCCCTAAGTACTATTTAGGATAGAAACCCTACTCCCCGACCATCCCTATTAGGATACTATAGGATATACCGAACCATAGAAAATTTACCATCTTTAAGAAGCATAACAAGTTGGATACTTGTTATGATCTATTCGAGGTTTTATTATAAACCCCTAAGAAATTAGGTTAGGTAAATATTCCTTAAAAATATTGTTTTTGAACTTTAGGCATTAAAAGGTTAAACCTGGGATATTACCCTTTTAAGTAACTAGTAAGTGCTGATAAAGTAGGCTTCGACAAGTAAATCCACTCTCTACCTTTTCCTATAAAAACTTCCTCCCTTTCATACCTGGCAATCTGCCTAAAACCCCTATCTTTCCCAACCACATATGGCATAAATAGTGATACTTGTTAAACTTTTAGTTATGACAAGTTATTCATGATCTTATGCGGTTGTGATTTTATTCCTTGTTGTTTCATGACATTGTATGTCATGCATTACAACCCTCTTCATACTTTAAACCTTAAATCCCTTAAATCACTTCCCCTATCATTTCATATGATACTAATGATGAGAATTTTCATTCTAAATCATGACGATCTGAATTCAGTAAACTATCCTTCCTCCATCTCTAATTCTCACTTCTCCGAAATCTCTTAGCTTCCCCTAGTTAGAGAACCTTCCCCTAACTATTCCCATATGCAAGTATATAACAGTTGTATACAAGCATAATCCTATCCTTCCCTCTTTACTTTCTACTCCCTTAGATTACTATGATTCCTAAAGTAGTTTCCCCTTAGTAAAACCCAAATTACACTCTTTAGGATTCCCGTATTTGAGGTTACAAATAATTTTAGGATACCTGTTAGCTTTGTATTTTTATAAATTAAAGTGTCGGTCATTAAAGTATTAAATCATGTAATAGGTTGCGTTAGAAAGCGTTTCAAGAGTTATAAGTCCATTAGTTCAATAAGAAAGAAGTCGAAGGGCCAAATATGTATAAGTTGTAAGGTCAAGACTTCATAGCTATATAATGTTATGTAAGCCTCATTTGAAGGTTGAGCTTCATCATTTGAATAACACACATAGTTCATATCTTTACATGATGTTCTCCACTCTCTCTCTCTCTACTCTCTCTCTAGAATAAGCTAGATAAGTTGTGAAATAAGTTGTATCCAAGGTCCTACAATACCCTTAGAAAAAAGTAAGATTAGATATAGGATACTTTAAATCACCAAGATAGGCTATCTCTAAGAAATCATTGAGGAAATAGAAACTAAGAATAGAAAATTTTGGAGATTTTTACTTATACCCCGATAGGTAAGAAAGACATTACGAATATAAGTTATGTTAGGATTCTACTTAATAAATATCAAGGATGTTAGAATTAGACACACAACTAAGTCAAAGGAATCTTTAGGAGTAATTTAGAAACACTAACGGATTAGGTTAATAGGTTATTGATTTAGGAATTATAAGCTTTACTTATAAGAAATAAGAATAGACATTTGAGGATTTTTAGATTACATGTTAGGATTTAACATTTCTTAGGTTACACATTAGAAATTCTACTTGAAATATACTATGGATATTACCTTACCTGGTTATAAGTACCTAGGACGTAAGATAGAAAACTTTAACCAAAGGAATAAACGAGGAACTTTGCCGAGAAATAATGATACTTCTAATATACCTCTAGCTAAGGAATCACCTATCCCGACTAGCCCTTCTCCCTTTATAGGATTTTCTTCACCAATTAGGTCAAACATACCACCCTTAGATTTTAAGGCTATCTATAGAAAACTAGATGACTCATTATGGATTATACCGAGACCTTTAGGAGGGAAACAAACTTCGAGGAAATCTAGTAAATCTTATCCTCACTAGGATACCATCCTTTCAGGTATCCTATACTCTCACTCTCCCGTTTAATCCTATACTCCCATCTTTTCCCCACTCTACCGTTTAATCCTACTCTCCCACCTATTCCTACTCTTCCGTTTAATCCCACTCTTTCGTTCTTTCCTGCTCCTCCATTCTTTCCTATTCTTCCCGTTCCTTCTTTTCCATTTCTCCATTCCTTCCTACTCTTTTGTTAAAATCCATCCTTTTGTTCTTTCTTACTCTTCTATTCTTTCCTATCCTTTCATTCCTCCGTCATTTTTCACTCTCTCCCTCTGTCATCTTACAATGTTCTAAGTGTTAGAACTTGTACTTCTCGTCATTTCAAAAGATTCTATTAGTTAGATCTTGTAAGAATATCTATGTCGAACTTTAATCCTTATTATGTTCGACTATCATATTATACCATCTCTCCTTGCAAAAGTTGTAAGAATGAGATCGTCGACGTTCATCACTCCAGCCATAACATGGGATGCAATCAGGTAACTAGGTGCTAACAGGGTGACTGTAGAACTAGGAAGCCCGAGCTGCCAACATGACTAAAACATCGATAAAACTCCCTAGCCAGTGGGCCCATAACCCACAGGTTAAAACAAACATTGTACATTCCACAATGTTTTCCTAACTTCATGGGCTAATCCCATCAAGTTTCCTAAATTCCTTTTTCCCAAAACATTCCCATACCACATCTCCTTAAGTGTAGTAAACTCCTTCCATTTTCTGTCGATACTATTTAAGGATGATTTATGATCATCTTATTAAAATGAACTAGGACGCTCTTTCATTTTAATGAGGAAGTTATAAAAATGGATCATGAATTTAAAAGCTCTTACTTACAAGAATTGGGACGCCTCTACTTGTGAGAAATGAGATATAAATTGCTGGGAATTATTGTAACCAGACTTAAGTCTGGAAGTTTAGTTAAGTCGGGTAGAATAGTTAAGTCTGCCAGTACTAAGTTAAGTCTGGCAGACCTAGTTAAGTCTGTTTATGCTTAGAATAGTTAAGTATGTTTTGCTTAACAAGTTAGATATCTTAGGAGATATTATAGGAAAGGATATGCACACGGTTAGATATCTTAGGAGAATATATGTATGCATCCTTTCACACGTTTTGTAGAATTAGGGTTTCCTTGTTGTATAAAAGGAACCCTACGGCATTGTGTTCTATGCCAAGTTTTCTCAAGTTTAATAGAATATAAAGTTAGTAAATCTCTGTGTTGTTCTTACTGCTTGTGTTAATATTCCACGTTAACATCAAGTATACATTGTTAAAGAGTTTCTCACATAGATAGTTTGGATTTATCCAAGGTGTCTATTGTCTTACAAAGGCTGCTTAGATCCATGATGAGACGAAAAATGTTACGTTTTTAGGGGTCGGTTTGAGTCCTAATTCGTATGTTTTTGGTTTGGATTTCACCCAAAGTCGTTTCTTTTCTCATTTTAGGTACTTTTGAAGGGAAAATCACAAAAGAAGCATTTTCGGGCGTTTTCGGAGTGAAAAAGTGCGGAAAACAACAAAAACTCAAAAGACCTTGAAGATTACACAAGGTGACGCCGTCACACTCTACAAGGTAACGCCGTCAGGAACAAGTGAAGTCCAGAATTGGAAAAATACTCGTGACGGTCTAAGGTTAGTATAGTTAATAATTGCTTAACTGCTAAATGATTTATAGTATTTTTACTATTATATAGTTATGTCTACTCCCCGCTATTCTACCCCCACTCCATCTAGTTTACATCCGGAGAATGCTCTTTCCTCTCCGAATGTACTAGATTATTCCTCAAAACACCTTTTCCCCGACTCCATAGAAGACTCTAGGAATAATATAGTTACACCGTCACCTTTAGGTTTTACACCTTTTATAGACGATCCACACCTAAAACATTTAAGGGAATTTTATGCAAACACACCACCTATTCCTTCACCAACCCCTATTCCTTTTTCCTCTATTTTACCTTCACCAACATTTGATCCTCAAGGATTCTTTATTCCCGGAGGACCAATGTTACCTAGGAGACCCACACATCCTTTATCGCACTTACCTAATAGTAAACCTAGTCTATTTAAGAAACAACCCTATACCTTAGTACCTCCCTATATCCCCACAAATCTTCCTACCTCATCTTGGAAATTTGAGGTCGAAGGAGATTCCCATAGGACACCCTTAGAGCAACAGGAAGATCAGGTTGAGGATATCTTAAGTAGTTTAGATGAAATTACTATCGATCTTATAGTAAAGATAGAAGAAAGTCATAGTGATAGGCAAGTAGAAAACCAACAGGATTTTAGTGAATTTAAGGTTAAGCTTAGACAAACCCGTACTCGGATTTCTAAAATCCATAAGGAACAAATGAAACATAACAATAATATTGCCTTTGCCCGCTTTAGGATTACTACCTTAGAAAAGATAATCGATGATAATCAGGTCTTTCATCGATTAGATTTAGGAAGTCCTTTCGACTTTAACACCTAAAGTTTTAGAAAAGTTTAGGGAAAAATCGTCAACTAGTACATTTAGTTGCCCCATAAGTCTTAGGTTAGAATTTCACCTTAGGATATGTACTATAAATAATGGTACTAGTTAGGTATGAAATATGTAAGATAGGATACCTATAATATAAGATAAGTTGTGTTACTTTGATCTAGCCCCCTAAGTACTATTTAGGATAGAAACCCTACTCCCTGACCATCCCTATTAGGATACTATAGGATATACCGAACCATAGAAAATTTACCATCTTTAAGAAGCGTAACAAGTTGGATACTTGTTATGATCTATTCGAGGTTTTATTATAAACCCCTAAGAAATTAGGTTAGGTAAATATTCCTTAAAAATATTGTTTTTGAACTTTAGGCATTAAAAGGTTAAACCTAGGATATTACCCTTTTAGGTAACTAGTAAGTGCTGATAAAGTAGGCTTCGACAAGTAAATCCACTCTCTACCTTTCCATATAAAAACTTCCTCCCTTTCATACCCGGCAATCTGCCTAAAACCCCTATCTTTCCCAACCACATATGGCATAAATAGTGATACTTGTTAAACTTTTAGTTATGACAAGTTATTCATGATCTTATGCGGTTGTGATTTTATTCCTTGTTGTTTCATGACATTGTATGTCATGCATTACAACCCACTTCGTACTTTAAACCTTAAATCCCTTAAATCACTTCCCCTATCATTTCCTATGATACTAATGATGAGAATTTTCATTCTAAATCATGACGATCTGAATTCATTCTGAATTCAGTAAACTATCCTTCCTCCATCTCTAATTCTCACTTCTCCGAAATCTCTTAGCTTCCCCTAGTTAGAGAACCTTCCCCTAACTATTCCCATATGCAAGTATATAACAGTTGTATACAAGCATAATCCTATCCTTCCCTCTTTACTTTCTACTCCCTTAGATTACTATGATTCCTAAAGTAGTTTCCCCTTAGTAAAACCCAAATTACACTCTTTAGGATTCCCGTATTTGAGGTTACAAATAATTTTAGGATACCTTTAGAAAAATGTAAGATTAGATATAGGATACTTTAAATCACCAAGATAGGCTATCTCTAAGAAATCATTGAGGAAATAGAAACTAGGAATAGAAAATTTTGGAGATTTTTACTTATACCCCGATAGGTAAGAAAGACATTACGAATATAAGTTATGTTAGGATTCTACTTAATAAATATCGAGGATGTTAGAATTAGACACACAACTAAGTCAAAGGAATCTTTAGGAGTAATTTAGAAACACTAACGGATTAGGTTAATAGGTTATTGATTTAGAAATTCTAAGCTTTACTTATAAGAAATAAGAATAAGACATTTGAGGATTTTTAGATTACATGTTAGGATTTAACATTTCTTAGGTTACACATTAGAAATTCTACTTGAAATATACTATGGATATTACCTTACCTGGTTATAAGTACCTAGGACGTAAGATAGAAAACTTTGACCAAAGGAATAAACGAGGAACTTTACCGAGAAATAATGATACTTCTAATAGACCTCTAGCTAAGGAATCACCTATCCCGACTAGCCCTTCTCCCTTTATAGGATTTTCTTCACCAATTAGGTCAAACATACCACCCTTAGATTTTAAGGCTATCTATATAAAACTAGATGACTCATTATGGATTATACCGAGACCTTTAGGAGGGAAACAAACTTCGAGGAAATCTAGTAAATCTTATCCTCACTAGGATACCATCCTTTCAGGTATCCTATACTCTCACTCTCCCGTTTAATCCTATACTCCCATCTTTTTCCCACTCTACCGTTTAATCCTACTCTCCCACCTATTCCTACTCTTCCGTTTAATCCCACTCTTTCGTTCTTTCCTGCTCCTCCATTCTTTCCTATTCTTCCTGTTCCTTCTTTTCAATTTCTCCATTCCTTCCTACTCTTTTGTTAAAATCCATCCTTTTGTTCTTTCTTACTCTTCTATTCTTTCCTATCCTTTCATTCCTCCGTCATTTTTCACTCTCTCCCTCTGTCATCTTACAACGTTCTAAGTGTTAGAACTTGTACTTCTCGTCATTTCAGAAGATTCTATTAGTTAGATCTTGTAAGAATATCTATGTCGAACTTTAATCCTCATTATGTTCGACTATGATATTATACCATCTCGCCTTGCAAAAGTTGCAAGAATGAGATCGTCGACGTTCATCACTCCAGCCATAACATGGGATGCAATCAGGTAACTAGTTGCTAACAGGGTGACTGTAGAACTAGGAAGCCCGAGCTGCCAACATGACTAAAACATCGATAAAACTCCCTAGCCAGTGGGCCCATAACCCACAGGTTAAAACAAACATTGTACATTCCACAATGTTTTCCTCACTTCATGGGCTAATCCCATCAAGTTTCCTATATTCCTTTTTCCCAAAACATTCCCATACCACATCTCCTTAAGTGTAGTAAACTCCTTCCATTTTCTGCCGATACTATTTAAGGATGATTTATGATCATCTTATTAAAATGAACTAGGACGCTCTTTCATTTTAATGAGGAAGTTATAAAAATGGATCATGAATTTATAAGATCTTACTTACAAGAATTGGGACGCCTCTACTTGTGAGAAATGAGATATAAATTGCTCGGGAATTATTGTAACCAGACTTAAGTCTGGAAGTTTAGTTAAGTCGGGTAGAATAGTTAAGTCTGCCAGTACTAAGTTAAGTCTGGCAGACCTAGTTAAGTCTGTTTATGTTTAGAATAGTTAAGTCTGTTTTGCTTAACAAGTTAGATATCTTAGGAGATATTATAGGAAAGGATATGCACACGGTTAGATATCTTAGGAGAATATATGTATGCATCCTTTCACACGTTTTGTAGAATTAGGGTTTCCTTGTTGTATAAAAGGAACCCTACGGAATTGTGTTCTATGCCAAGTTTTCTCAAGTTTAATAGAATATAAAGTTAGTAAATCTCTGTGTTGTTCTTACTGCTTGTGTTAATATTCCACGTTAACATCAAGTATACATTGTTAAAGAGTTTCTCACATAGATAGTTTGGATTTATCCAAGGTGTCTATTGTCTTACAAAGGCTGCTTAGATCCAGAAATTTTGGACCTACATAAATGAATGAATCTAGGTGTCTGGCACATGTACAAACACCTCCTAATCCATTTGTACAATTCCTTTCTTCCTCTCATATCACCTCACTTTTCTCGAATCGTCAACCCATTCTTCTACGACCCCTACATTCAACTAAATCTCGGGACGAGATTTCTTCTTAGGGGGTAAGACTGTAACAACCCATAGAATCTCACCACTATAATTCCCATTACAATACCTATATAAGGTATTTTCACAGGTAAATTTTTGCTTTTATATGCTTTTCACTACTTGCATGACTCTCTAGACATGCTCACGTATCCACTCAAGCCAAATATCTCTACACTCACATCATATAAACTCTTAAGTATGTCAAGCCTAAGATCACAACACTACCACAATAAGTAATTTATCATTCTAACACACTATATCTATCACAATACCACAATAAACCCTAATCCAGCCCTAATTAAGCCTATGTGTTTATGGTTATCTCTAAAACCCTAATTGCTTATCTAAACTAGTTTGAAAGTGTTCAAGGCTTATGTATGAGTTACCTAGCAACAATAGGATATATTAGCACCCCTAGACCCTAGTACAATATCTTAGAGCTTAGGTACAAGTCTCTTAAGCACAAAACCCTAACTAGGTCATAAAGTCCCGGAATTAGGTCTAAACTATCCCAAAACTTTAGTATAAGCTACCACCACTTAGTATAAGCTTCTTAGGACTTAAACTTAGTCACTAAACACTCATAGGACCCTAATCTAGGTACTAAACCCTAAGCTAAATCCTAATCTCTCACTAAACCAAATTAGGTCAAAACTAAACCTAAGTTAACCCTAACCTAAACTTAAGCACCTCAACCAAGTATCCTAGCACCCTAGCACCTCTAAGCACCCTACCTAGCACCTCCCTAAGTAGCTTACAAGTAGGTGATGCACCTACTTGTCACCTACTTAGGCCGCGGCTTCACCACCACCACAAACACCCCTACACCGCCCTATAGACCTCCTTAGTCACCACTATAGCTTGTAAGAGTCACCTAGTAGCAGTAGTTAGTCACTCCCCCTCCTTATGCCACCACACCACCAATATCTTGCACACCAAGCCTAACGAGGCTATATAAACCCTCGTACCCCCCCCCCTCTCTTTCAAACCACACCTTCACTTCTTTTCACCTCAAACATTATGGTCCTAGTAATAGTAGTAGAGCCCTTGTAGTCCTAGAAGTTGAGTAGTATAGCCTCGAAGCCTTGTCGAGTTCCATTTCTAGCTTAGAAACCCTAAAAACCCACGTTCGCCCATTTCTAGTCATGATACGTGAGTAAGCAGTCTAGTCTCCAAGTCACTTTTACATCAATCAGATTTCCCTAAACCCAGGTGAGTTCATAGCCTCATTCTTTCTAAATGCTTTATAAACCCTGTGAGGGGGATACATGCTTACTTTTTCTCTTTAAATCGAATACAAGTCTTTTTCTTTGGTTATTGCACGAGTAAACTACCTGCCGCCACTGCACAACTAAATTCATGAACTTAATCACTTGCGAGTGAACGCGAATATAAGTGATAGATCTATTGGAGTTTGACAACTCCCGTTGGTTTGCCCTCTCTAAAGGCACCAATAAGTATTATATTTGAACCTCTAAAGGATTAACTTTCGCAAGTTATCCTTTCTGTCCCATCATGGTCTGGTCTGCAGTGCCCCATGATCTGGATTGTTAACGTGTGGTTCATGAGCTTAGTGCAATAACCCACTTCATGATAATTGTATATGCATTGCAATTATCATAAAACACTACATTTTCCTTGAAGGGTGTAACAACTGAACCCTGTAGAACTTGTATTCACTATCACACAAACCTATGACTCTCACTCAACACCTAGTGTTGACTTTTAAGCATGTATCCTAGGTAAATGGATGCTACGGATCTGTGGCATGAAGCGGCACTGAACTTGGAGGACTTTCAACCCTGTTATCATTCAAATACAATTTCACACTTAGATTTACGGGACCTCTTCTTAATAAAAACTCTGATATTTTAATGAATGATAACTTATTTATAAAAACGTCTCTTTTCGAGTCGTTTTCTATTATTGTGACTGTGATTCCATGAAGTAATACCCCAGATCTAAATCCGCTGCGATCTGTGAAAATTGGGGGTGTTACAAAGTGCGTAGAATCAACATTTGTGTCGTAATGCGCTCCTTAAAATATCCATTTATACAAGTCATTTCTCCTTTGCATTGAACTAAACGAGTACTCGTGCGTAGCAATGAGATTTTATAGCGGCAGATAGTTTTAGTGATAAAAAAAGTTTTTAGGTTATAAATGAAAAATAATAAAAGTTTGAGGATCATAAACATAATGTTTTGAAACCCGGTTGAACCGTTCTGGTCGAAAAACAGGTCAAATTAAACCGGGTCAACCCGTCGGGTTGGGTCAAAAAAGCGGGTCAAATTATACCGGGTATGCCCGCCAGGTTTGAAGCGACCCGTGTCAACCCGGTTTTTTATGTGTATTAATAGTGTGTTAATAGTTTCCAGCTTTGTATATGCTTTCCGAAAATAATGTAAGAACTTTCTAAAATATTTTAAGTTTTTATTTTTTTGGTTTGTAGGTTTATCTATTATATGTACTACGTAGTATAGATATCCATGATAGACTGATAGTTCATAAGGCCAAAGAATGTAATATTAGGCTCATTATAAAGCCCAACTTTATCTACCACAAACTTTGTCCCATCATTCAAAACCACCACTAGTTCAAAATATTGCAACAAAAAGTCGCACACCTAAATTATACATTTCATACGGCAAGATTTTAAAACACTTAGCAAAAACCCATGTATACTAAATACTAATCATAAGTTCCATTTTACCTGAACAATGCTTCGTCGTACATCAACAAACATCATCTCCGATATCGAATCTCATTACGACAAAATCCTTAAAAACTGCAACACTTTACGATCACTAATACAGCTACACTCAGTTCTCACAACAACTGGTCTCATTAAACAAAGTGTTCATTTAGGTGCAAAAATTATTATAAGTTACTCCACCTTTAAACATATCGAACATGCTCGATTTATATTTAACACCCATGATCATATATCTAGTTCTTTTTTATGGAACACAATGTTACGTGGGTACGTAAATAATGGCTTCCATGCACATGCACTAGGGTTTTATAAACTCATGCATGGGTATGGGATTAAAAGTAATAATTTTACGTATCCTTTCGTGCTTAAATCGTGCGCGAGTGATGGGATTTGTAGTTATGGGAAAGTGGTGCATTGTGAAGTTGTGAAAAGTGGGTTCGGGACGGATGGTTACGTGGAGGCGGGGCTTGTGGATATGTACGCGGGGTGTGGTGTGATTGAAGATGCGCGTAAAGTGTTTGATGGGATGGGTGGGAGGGACGTTGTGTGTTGGACTGCAATGATTAGTGCTTATGAGCAAAGTGGGAGAGGTGGGACGGCGTTGGAGTTGGTTAAGGAGATGCAAGATGAGAGTTTAAGGATGGATTGGGTTACGTGTGTGACGGTTGCTTCTGCTGTTGGACAGTTGGGTGATGTGAAGAGGGGTAAAAGTGTTCATGGGTATGCTGTCAGGAATGGGTTTTTAGACGAGGTGCCTGTTGTTAATTCGATTTTGGCAATGTATGGGAAATGTGGGGAGGTTGAGTATGCGGAAATGTTGTTTGAGCACACGAAGAAAAGAGAGTGTATAACGTGGAACTCTATGCTTACTTGCTATACACAAAATGGTTTAGCCAGTGAAGCTTTGTCACTTTTTGAACAAATGAAGCTATCTGATGTGAATCCTAATGAAGTGACAGCATTAGTACTTGTTTCAGCTTGTGCTTATCTTGGTTCCCGACAACACGCAATCAAGATCCATGATTTTATTACAGTAAACAATATAGAAATCAATCTGTCATTGTGGAATGCAATAATAGACATGTATGCCAAGTGTGCAGATTTGGACACTGCATTAAAATTGTTTCAAGATATACCACTAGACCAACTTCATGTCAGCTCTTGGAACACTTTAATCGCGGGGTATGGGATGCATGGATATGGAAAAGAAGCACTTAACGTCTTTAACCAGAT
Organism: Artemisia annua; assembly: GCA_014162995.1. Lineage (NCBI taxonomy): Eukaryota > Viridiplantae > Streptophyta > Magnoliopsida > Asterales > Asteraceae > Artemisia > Artemisia annua. Next base: position 40,451 of record LBNU01024341.1, on the reverse strand, counting down.
GAAAGAAGAAGGCTTTCAGCCAAACCACATCACATTCACTTCTGTTCTTTCTGCTTGTAGTCATGCAGGGCTTATCGATGAGGGAAAGAAGTGTTTTTCAGAACTGGAAACATTTGCAGTGGTGCAAGAACCGAAGCATTATGCTTGTATGGTTGATATGCTTGGTCGAGCGGGACAGTTAAATGAAGCTTATGAGTTGATAAAAAATATGAAATTACAGCCGAACGATGAAGTTTGGGGAGCTTTACTTTTGGCTTGTAAAAGTTACGGAAATACAAACTTAGCAAGAGTTGCTGCTGATAATCTTTTCAACCTTGAACCAGAGCATACAGGATATTATGTACTAATGTCAAATATTTATGCAGATTCAAAAAATTGGGAACAAGTTGGAATACTGAGACAAGATATGAAAAATAAAGGTTTAAGAAAACCTGCAGCACTTAGTTTCGTTGAATTTAATAACGAATTACATGGTTTTCACACTGGTGAACAGTTGGATTCGTTTACAAGAGACGTGTATCAGAAAGTGAAACAAATGGTTACAGAATTAAAGATGGCGGGTCATGTTCCTGACTTATCTTGTGTATTTCATGATGTAGAAGAGGAAGACAAGGATGGTATGCTTATTTATCATGGTGAGAAGCTAGCGTTGGCTTTTGGTCTCATGAATATTGATCCAAAATTGCCTATACGTATAACAAAGAATCTTAGAGTATGCACTGACTGTCATTCAACTTTTAAATTGGTTTCTCGTGTGTATGGAAGGAAAGTTATTGTAAGAGATGTGAACCGTTTTCATCACTTTGAAGATGGTTTGTGTTCCTGCAACGATTATTGGTAATCTAGAGCAGGTGAACAAAAATATCTTCATAACCATCAAGTCAGTTTTTATAGATTCTGCCCTTGTTACTCAACTAAGAAACATTGTAGTAGTTCTGATTCCGAATATGTATCAGACATTGAAGATTAAATTATCGATCAGTATTACTACCCTAAATCTATTAGACTTGCTCCCTCCATTCTCAATTAATGATCATGTTTTAACTTTAAACATTAAAATTTATAATTGAACGGAGTCATGTCACTGTTGATGTTTTTACAATTTTAATACTAGTTTCTATTGTATACACGAAATTTATTACTTTGTATATTTTTTGGTGGATGTACTTATTTGTTTTGCCACAAGACTTTATGCTGATCTGACATTAAAATTGCCAGTTGTCGATAGTCACACAAGTTGGAAGATGCAGTATAACAACAGACTTATGAGTCGTTTGGAAGCCGGATGATATGAAATGGACAACCTTGACTAAAGAAAAGTAAAGTGAATGTGCAACCTTCCGGGGTTGTTGCTTAATGAAATTCGCCGTTAAAAAAAAAAAAAAAAAAAAAAAAATGCAACCTTACTTTTTTTTGAAGAAATATGCAACCTTACTATTAAGAGTCTTATGCCATCATAAACTGGGGAGGCCTTAGCACTCGGGAACAATACCAAAACACCAGATTCACAGATACTCTGTACTTAGCCACAATCAAGCGTTTTGTTAGTCGATCTCCATCCTTGCGCTGCGCCTCTCTCATGCATTGCATACCATTATTAGAGACAGGATCACACAAGCTAAAAGTTTGCCCCTCTTCAAGCAATACATGACGGTTCTGCATTTTATCAGTTACAACTAGACGCTCTTCAACAAGAAGTGCAACAAAGCTATCGTACTCGCCTGTTTCTTGCATAAACATATAACGGAAACAGTGTTCTAGCCTATCAGAATTACATTCCTCTTTCAAGCTATCAAAGTTAGGAGTTTGTGCCATTTTCTGTTGCAATTTTTTTTTAAACTCAGTTGAGAATCTACAACTGGCAACACCAAGCACACTTCAACTCCTTATATAGGCACTATATGTAACTAATAACAGTGAAAGTAATGAAAATGTAACTATAACAGTAAAACTCATAAAAGTGAACTAACATTGATCTTCCCTATATTTCACATGTAACACAGTGATTTAACTAAGTGCACAATCACCACCATCAAAAAAAAAAAGAATCTGCACAGCAGAGTATCTACCATCATATCATGCTCTCCTACCAAAAAAAAATGAATTCTCTACCTACCAAGACTACTCAATGGACTTAAGATAATGAATAACAACAACATCATTAATAAAATATTCCCATATAATCATAAAAAATATATACAGGAACCAAAAGAAATAGGAATTAAACATAGATTTTATAAATAACACCTTAATAGGTGAATTTGTACAAAATGTATATGATGCCAATACATATACTGCCTAACGGCTATACAAAATTTGCCTAGAGGCAGGCATCATACTACACATTAAACATAATTGCAACATAACCATTACTAATATACATCAGCCAAGGAAACTAAACACAGAAATGATCAAAAGACACCCCATAAACGAGAAAATTTACCACCCACCAAAAGGTCAAACCATTACTCAAACCACAAAAGATTGATCTTCTTTTCTTTCCTTCCTTCAATAGCCAAATCCATAACTTTTATCAACCCAGCAAGCACCTTCCTCTCTCTATCCAAACTCTCCTTCAAATGCTCCAAACCGATGTCACCATTCTCATGAAAAAGCAAAAACCGCTCCCCTTCCTCTACCAGATCCTCTAACCACTTCACCTTCACCACTAACTCATCACGCTTCTTGCCAAGCACCATTAACAAGCCATCATTTTGACTGTCATCTTTGCTAAATGCCAAACGCAAACAATCATCAATTTCATTCGACTTAGCCTCAACCTTTAACTTCTGGAAATTAGGAGTACAGTACAAAGCATAGTTTGATGTGCTTGGTGGTGTCGCCATTGTGAAACTCACAGATTTCGAAAGCAAGATTTGGCAATAGAAAAGGCGATTAGGGTTTCTATTGGGATAAAGTGAGTGAAAAACCCCTCTTTTTATTAGTGAATATGGCCAAACCAAACGTTTAAGTAAACCGACCCATAACAGATATGTTTAAAAAAAATAGCTAATTAGGAAAAAAAATTCATAAGTCAAAAAATGTGTCTTATGCAAAAACTTAGGCTAATAAAAACATAACAAAAAACAAAAAAATTTAGACCCAAAATAACAAATAAATTATAACATGTATTACAAGTATAATCAAAACAGTTAAAAACAACCCGTATTTACATATGCTCAGCATCAATTTTTACCAGATTGTTTCACAAATATTCATAAGCCCGTCCATTTCAATATACTGCTGCAAAAAAAACAAATTGAAAAAATGGCTACGATCATCAGAACCAACAATTTTCCTCAATTATTAAACTTTATCAATATCAAAAGTGTCATGTACAAACAAAAAAATTCCTTAACAATTCTAAATAAAAAACAAAATTTGCCGCCGAAAAAAAATGCAATATATTTATTGGCTTAAATAAACATAAAAACACATCTAAAATTTTTCAATATCATCTAAATTTTTATTCTGCGTTTTTCGTTAACCTAATATGCTCTTAGTTAAGTTTATAATATTCTGGTTAGTTTTATACATCGAAAACTAAATCGCAAAATAAGCAGGCCCGCCGGCAACGCGGCGGATTATTGCCAATCTCGTATATATTAAACCCCATCACAAACTACGTCGTTTTGCTAGCTGGGTTTCCCGCCAAAATGTTTGGGCTTACCTTGGCCCGTTGATTGTTGCCCAATTAATCATGCTCGATCTGTTTCTTATATATAAAACATATAGAGAAACCTAGAATCTTCTCAAAACAACGGATCAAACTCAAATCCTCCATCACATAGAAATAATGTCAAACCAAAAATTTTGATCTGCTCTTCGTGTACAACAAAAAAACAGCGGTTATTCATCTACATCACAAATTTGGCTTCAGCTCCTCACATTGCAGAATAGTTTGTTGGGTTACATCATTGTTACTTTCCATTAAAAATTAATCCTTCTTAATCAGGTAATTAAAATCCCCTTTTTTAATTCTTGGTTAATTTGTGTTTAATTTTACTAAAGTCCATGATATGGGTTTGTTGTAGATTATGATTGGTGATGTGGTTTTTGATTTTGTTAGTTTATATGATGAAGTAAGGTCTTGGTCATATTGTTTAGTATAAATGCATACCAACTGTTTGTTTTTATGAGTTACTGAAAAAGATGGTTACTTTTTGTTTGGTTGGAATTTGGTTAACGGTTTATTGAATTTGATACGATGTGATTTCTGTTAATTATTACTTTTTCGGACTTTATTTAAAACGTGTCTAACTTTGATATTCATGATTTTTCTCTGCTTATTTGGTCTTAGCCTTATGTTATTTGTGGTAAAGGTAACAGCCTTATTTGTGGAAAAGTAATGTTATCGGGTCAATTAACGCACCAGAATAACTTTTGCATCAACAAAATATGATATATAAACTAGATATAATAACAATCTAAGTAGTGCAACAAAGTAGAGACTTTTTTGCACCAATTTTATATTGATGAGAATGTCATTCCCAGGTTAACAAAATGGGTGGAGAGATAAGAGTTGTCAAGAAGGGTGGAGGTATGTTATATTGGATATGCAAACTTTCAACGCAATGTTTATACTAGCAATATGTTCTTTAAATGAAATTTTGACGTGGTAACTACTTGCTTTGTTTTTTTCAGTTTCAGGTTTTAGGCTGCAAATCGAGGTTCCATATAGAAGATTCTATAAGATGGCACTCACTACGCACCAACACATTAACACAAGATTAAAGTAAAGGAGTTGTTGGTAAGTAATATTTTACCTTTAAAAGTACACCTAACTACCTATATTAAGAGGGGCTAAAAAAATACTATTTCATTTTTATACTTTGTGAAGGTGTTTCGCTGATTGTTGTAGCTATTCATGCTACATATCAATACGAGCTGTCTTTTATCTATGCTATCAATGTAAATGGCATAAGGTGTGAAGGATTATAAGCCACATTCCTACGAACAACAAGGGCCGGCCAATTTTTAAATCAAATGAAATCTTTTTTTTTTTTTTTTGCAGGCCGCTCAATATAAAATGTGTTAATGTGCAAAATGTCACACGCTGCTCTGTTTTGTATACTTGGGGAAGTCCTGTCGTCCTGATGCCTTAGATGGTGTACGTGTATGTAAGTGAACTACTTAGTAATACTAACAAAAAACTTTAGAACAGAATATACATACACAATATATACTCAATGATTTAGACGACATTCACTTTTTCTCAATGTGTTGCTTTTACAGCTGCCAAGGAAAAACCACAGGAACGGTTGACTGGCACACTTAGGAATACTAGCGACCACTGTTCTACAAATCAAGGTAGGTAAATGTGATAGTTTTTATCTATGTGTGTGTGTGCGCGCAACCACAATGATTGTTTGGTATCGCATCTCTAATGTATTCGTAAACTTGGGCCTTATTAGTCTATTTACTGTAGACAGCTTAATATGTCCCATTTTTTGTCACCTTGCTGAGAAACAAAAAACGTGCAGTCTTCGCATTCTAAACACAGAAAATGTCACCAATTGCTGAGAAAAAACATTTTTCTGTTTTGAATTTGATATGCTTTATTAGTTCTAATGTTATTTTCAGTTGTAAATTTTTAGGACAATGTTGTTTCTGTCAAGAAGGAAACGAACCCGAGAAAGTAAGACGAACATGCCTCTTTCACTATTTCTGACTTCACTGTAAGTTTGTTTTGTTGTAATAAGGGGCCGTTTGGCATTACCTATTTTTTACAATCCCTATATATGTTGCATAAGATCGCTTCTGTATGGGAACTTTTTTTTTCAAATGTCTATTCATTATTTGTTGAGAATATTTTACCTTCAATATTAACATTCATCAACTTCAAACAACCCGTTATTGATCAGTCAAAATGAGACAATTCAATATTTTACCTTCAACATTAACTTTCTGTATCGGTCAAAATGAGACAATTATTTATTACACATTCACAGTGGATTTAGTCGGGTTGTGTTAATAATGGGTCGAAGCAAGTTCAACTTGGTTGAACCGTTCCCCTTTTAGATTTTTGTTTTTTTATTTTACTTGAGACAGAATAAAGTAATCATGTTAACCAAACTTTATAGCTTAACCAAGTTATAGAATTGATAAGCTCATAGGCCGTACAAAGATAATAAGCCCATATGCTGCAGAAATAAGCTAAAACAAAACACCCCATATACAGAAATTGGCCGTTGGCAAACCGTCAGCAAAAAGTTGTTTAGAAACAATAGTAGTTATTTATTTGTAAGTGTTTCTAAAGATTGTGTTTGGATTTGTTTATTTGACAGGATTATGTAGCGACAAGTTGGTACAAGGCTTCTGAGCTATGCGGATCGTTTTATTCAAAGGTATAGCCCACGCAGGTATATTGTCTATTTACTACATCATTATGTATGATAATGGAGAATGGATGAGGAAAAAAAGAGGCTTTTGTTTGTGAGTCTAAAAGTGATGAAACAAAAAATGGTTCGAAGGTGTGGTTTACTTTACTGATGATGTCTAATGTTTTGTCATACGTTAGTTTGGCTAATTCATTAGCCTTCGTTTTGAATTAATTAACTCTTTTCACATGATTTTGTAGGTTATCTCTGCATGCTCTACTTTCCTTTTATTTCAACTGCATATGGTAATCAATTTCAGCAATTGTTTGGCTTAAAGTTTTTGTATACAACATATTTAGTCTTTTTCAATCCTAATTAACTATATAAATTTTTATTATCTGATTAGTTGATTTTTGCAGGTTCGTTAACTGAAATATTCTTAATCGTGACATGAGGATATATTATGAAGACTTTGAGTTTAGGTAAATTTGTATCTCAATCAACACCAATTGTAGCTGTCGCAAATGATCTTTACAACGCGGCTATGTCTCATGTTCTAAGTGATCATGACTTTTCCAAATGTTTTATGTTTGTCAGACTTGGGATCACAAAGTCGATGTCCGATAATGAGGACGAGAAGAAGGCTACACTTGCCAGGTGTGCATTAGCTCCAAGTCCTGATCGTTACAAAGAACAGAAAAATAAAGCAAGGGCACTCAGGTGTGTACATTATCCATATTGTGAATCTGACGAACAAACCTCTTTTTATAAGGTAACTTTTAAAGCTCAAGCTGTTATAAGCTTTAATAAGTTTATTGCCAAAAACTAGGCGTATGCACAAACTGAATTTTGGAGCGACTTATGCAGTGGCTGTAGGCTTAAACCAAACCAGATAGTATGTTAAAATATGAAATTTTGGCTGTGCATCTATTTGGTTTAATACATGTTGTAGAAGCATTTCTTGATGATCATGATGTAGTTTAGTGTCCCTATTGATCATTTGTGTTATTAGGTGTCACCAGTTACTCCAGATTTTTAGCCAAAAGTGATAAGGGGGTGTTTGGGATTGATAATTTTACGCTTATATGCTTATGTACTCTTTCATATTTACACGGTGCCAAGCTACGCATGAGTCCGAGTAGATTGCGAGTTAGAAGGTCTTGGATTAGCCACTAATCTGACCCGTTTAAATTGCCAACCAACAATGCATTTGTTGGGAAAAAAAGGTCAAATAAAAATTTCATTAAACAAATTCAGATATATATACATGGTATTAAGAGATATATTATTGAATGCAAACATGAATATATAGAGCACGCCGAGAAAGAAATCGAGGTAATTTAAATTCCTTCTGTCTATGAGTTTATAACTATTTTAGTAATGCATTAGTTTACTTCATGGTGTGTGCATCCGAGTCTTCCATAGGTGTGCCTGGAGTTTTTTTTTTAAAGTTGACATATTTTGATAAGTTTATGGTAGTTTTGGGAGTTTGTAAATTGTGATTATGTAGGTGCTATGCTTATATTGTTAGTGGTTGCGTATTGTCGCATATGGTTGTTTGAAATTGCTCAAAAATGACCATTATGCCTGGAAAATTGTGATTTTCTCCCCTTTTTTGCTATTTAAGTGATGCCATTTATTCATTACAACCAAATGGAGAACTTATTAGAGGATAATAGGTAAGTTGGGACTCAAAAATGAAACGTCATTTATTAATCTCTTCTTTATTTGAGTTATTTGTTAGTGATATGCAGAATGATGATAACCGTTTTAATAAAATAGGATGTCATTTACGATGTGGATTTGTTTGCAGATGAGGCTGCTAATGAGGCTGAGTGTGGTTAGGACTTTGGAGCGGCCAAGCTACCCTTGACACCACCAAGGCCTTCAGTTCATATCACCATGTTTTGTGAGTTCCGTTTCAATCTTTTACATCAAGTAAACAATGTGATGTGATTTTTTATTCTTCTCTAATCTATAGTTTGCACGACATTGTTGTAATCTATAATTCATTCTTGGTCTTGGGAATCTGTCCAAGTAACTTACGTTTTCAACTTTTTTCAGAAATGTTTGGACGTCTTGATCTGCAATAATATAGTTTTTAATCTTCTCTATTTGCCCATTTAGGATTACATCAGCTTGAGGATACCATTTCTCTTCAATGCAAGATGCCCAAATTTAGAGTTAGTGGATTTGTTCGGATGATTTCTTTTTTCAAAAGGAAGTTAGTTTGTAGTGTTAGCCATGAGCCTTGGGTTTAAGTTGTCAGCTTCAGAGAGTATACACAACATGTTATTCCTCATTTTTTGGTTTCTAAGTTTCTTTTTTGATTCTTATATGTTATTAGCTGGCTTTCAGTTAAGGAAGAATATATATATTGTGATATGTCAATACAAGTTTTCTTCTTATCTAGCAAAGTTGTTTTGAAGTACAATGAAGCATTTGTAGAATTTCTATTGTGCGAATATTATGACTTAAGATGAAGCATAGAGAAGTGAACTTAACGACTGGTAGAAATCTGGAATGGTATGTCTTACCATTTTTTTTTTTTTTTTTTTTTTTTTTAAATTAATATTTACATAACGATGCGTACTATCACTGAAACCCAACACAATTAAAAAAAAAAAAAAAAAAAAAAAAAAAAAAAACCCGCCAGGCCGTAACGCGGCCGGCGACGCCATGCTTGTTGCAACAAAAAGTCGCACACCTAAATTATACATTTCATACGGCAAGATTTTAAAACACTTGGCAAAAACCCATGTATACTAAAGAGTAAGGATCAAATGAGAAATATAACTAAGATGAGAAGAATGAGAAGAAACCACAACCACAAATATTAGATGCATTCACAAAAATAGATGCATCTCCCTATTATTTCTCTTTCCTTATTTAAAATACATTGACACAATTGTTTCTCACTCTTCTCATTTTAAAAATTCTTCTCACTAGATCCATACTCGTATACTAAATACTAATCATAAGTTCCATTTTACCTGAACAATGCTTCGTCGTACATCAACAAACATCATCTCCGATATCGAATCTCATTACGACAAAATCCTTAAACACTGCAACACTTTACGATCACTAATACAGCTACACTCAGTTCTCACAACAACTGGTCTCATTAAACAAAGTGTTCATTTAGGTGCAAAAATTATTATAAGTTACTCCACCTTTAAACATATCGAACATGCTCGATTTATATTTAACACCCATGATCATATATCTAGTTCTTTTTTATGGAACACAATGTTACGTGGGTACGTAAATAATGGCTTCTGTGCACATGCATTAGGGTTTTATAAACTCATGCATGGGTATGGGATTAAAAGTAATAATTTTACGTATCCTTTCGTGCTTAAATCGTGCGCGAGCGATGTGCTGTGTAGTTATGGGAAAGTGGTGCATTGTGAAATTGTGAAAAGTGGGTTCGGGACGGATGTTTATGTGGAGGCGGGGCTTGTGGATATGTACGCGGGGTGTGGTGTGATTGAAGATGCGCGTAAAGTGTTTGATCGGATGTGTGGGAGGGACATTGTGTGTTGGACTGCGATGATTAGTGCTTATGAGCAAGGTGGGAGAGGTGGGACGGCGTTGGAGTTGGTTAAAGAGATGCAAGATGAGGGTTTAAGGATGGATTGGGTTACGTGTGTGACGGTTGCTTCTGCTGTTGGACAGTTGTGTGATGTGAAGAGTGGTAAAAGTGTTCATGGGTATGCTGTGAGGAATGGGTTTTTAGATGAGGTGCCTGTTGTTAATTCGATCTTGGCAATGTATGGGAAATGTGGGGAGGTTGAGTATGTGGAAATGTTGTTTGAGCACACGAAGAAAAGGGAGTGTATAACGTGGAACTCTATGTTTACTTGCTATACACAAAATGGTTTAGCCAGTGAAGCTTTGTCCCTATTTGAACAAATGAAGCTATCTGATGTGAATCCTAATGAAGTGACAGCATTAGTACTTGTTTCCGCTTGTGCTTATCTTGGTTCCCGGCAACACGCAATCAAAATCCATGATTTTATTACACTAAACAATATAGAAATCAATCTGTCATTGTGGAATGCAATAATAGACATGTATGCCAAGTGTGCAGATTTGGACACTGCGTTAAAATTGTTTCAAGATATACCACTAGACCAACTTCATGTCAGCTCTTGGAACACTCTAATCGCGGGGTATGGAATGCATGGATATGGAAAAGAAGCACTTAACGTCTTTAACCAGATGAAAGAAGAAGGCTTTCAGCCAAACCACATCACATTCACTTCTGTTCTTTCTGCTTGTAGTCATGCAGGGCTTATCGATGAAGGAAAGAAGTGTTTTTCAGAACTGGAAACATTTGCAGTGGTGCAAGAACCGAAGCATTATGCTTGTATGGTTGATATGCTTGGTCGAGCGGGACAGTTAAATGAAGCTTACGAGTTGATAAAAAATATGAAATTACAGCCGAATGATGAAGTTTGGGGAGCTTTACTTTTGGCTTGTAAAAGTTATGGAAATACAAATTTAGCAAGAGTTGCTGCTGATAATCTTTTCAACCTTGAACCAGAGCATACGGGATATTATGTACTAATGTCAAATATTTATGCAGATTCAAAAAATTGGGAACAAGTTGGAAAGTTGAGACAGGATATGAAAAATAAAGGTTTAAGAAAACCTGCAGCACTTAGTTTTGTTGAATTTAATAACGAATTACATGGTTTTCACACTGGTGAACAGTTGGATTCGTTTACAAGAGACGTTTATCAGAAAGTGGAGCAAATGGTTACAGAATTAAAGACGGCAGGTCATGTTCCTGATTTATCTTGTGTATTTCATGATGTAGAAGAGGAAGATAAGGATGGTATGCTTATTTATCATGGTGAGAAGCTAGCGTTGGCTTTTGGTCTCATGAATATTGATCCAAAATTGCCTATACGTATAACAAAGAATCTTAGAGTATGCACCGACTGTCATTTGACTTTTAAATTGGTTTCTCGTGTGTATGGAAGGAAAGTTATTGTAAGAGATGTGAACCGTTTTCATCACTTTGAAGATGGTTTGTGTTCCTGCAACGATTACTGGTAATCCAGAGCTGGTGAACAAAAATATCTTTAATTATAACAATGTCAGTTTCTATAGATTCTGCCCTTGTAACTCAACTAAGAAACATTGTAGTAGTTCTGATTCCGAATATGTATCAGACATTGAAGATTATATTATCGATCAATATTACTACCGCAAAATCTATTAGACTATTACTCCCTCCATTCTCACTTAATGATCATGTTTTAACTTTAAACATTACACCAAAATTTATAATTGAACCGGAGTCATGTCACTGTTGATGTTTTTACAATTTTAATACTAGTTTCTTTTGTATACAAGAAACTTATTACTTTGTATATTTTTCGGTCGATGTACTTATTTGTTTTGCCACAAAACTTTATGCTAATCACACATTAAAATTGCCAGTCGTCGATAGTCACACAAGTTGGAAGATGCAGTATAACAACAGACTTATGGGTCGTTTGGAAGCCGGATGATATGAAATGGACAACCTTGACTAAAGAAAAGTCAAGTGAATATGCAACCTTACTTTTTTTTGAAGAAATATGCAACCTTACTTTTTTTTGAAGAAATATGCAACCTTACTATTAAGAGTCATGCCATCATAAACTGGGGAGGCCTTAGCACTCGGGAACAATACCAAACCACCAGATTCACAGATACTCTGTTCTTAGCCACAATCAAGCGTTTTGTTAGTCGATCAAAGAAAATACTAAAGCGTTGGGCAATCAACTTCAACTTTAAAAAGACAAGGCTAACAAGTATCGCAGATGCAAGCATGTTGGTATTGTATGCGTGTTGTGTATTTGCGTCATTGAAACCGTGTGTTGTCTCTGATGTGAAGGAATACACGTGCAAAGCAAGACAAAGAGACCTGTCACATGCTTTTGTAGTTTGTGACTGCCAAATATTTGTGTACCGTATGTTGTTTGGGTTAAAGTGACCTGCATAAGCGAGAGACGCGTATCGTGCTTTTGGAGCTTGTGATATGCCAAACTTTCCACTTTAAAGTTGCATACTACTACATAAGTATGTAACTGTCGCACTCAAGGTCATTGCGAGAACATTTATTCTACGTACGCGTACTTGATTGGTAATTCTTTTCATTTAGTCACGTTGATGTCCAGTACTAAATATAACTTGAGCTAAATGACCAAAAATATGTTTGATGAGGTACAAGTAGTTAATAAATGAGCCTCTGATTCGTGCAAAAAATCATAGACAATTTGACAATTAGAATAGACCTTCATGAAACCATTTATTTGCAATTGAAATCAAAACCACCTTTACAAAATATCCCACCAAACTTGTCTTCAGTTTCTATAGATTTCCAGGCTACAAACTACATATATAACCATTCTTTTAAATTAACGAACATGTACACTAGTAATGTACAACAAGACTTACGTCTAGTAACACATGTACATCCAACCAGCTACAGATACCTTCTGGGCATATACTCATTAATTCTGAGAGGAAAACTGTAGAACTCCTCGTTTCTACTATCTCCTTTCCGGTGCTGAAATGGGTGCCACCATCCCACACCTCTGTCATCCCGTGCATCATGTGCATCCAACGTGTTGTCTAGTATCGTTCCCACTATCATTGCCACCGTTGGAGGTGAAGAGAATATAGTGTTTAATATACTATTAAACTGCAAAAGCAACAAGTCAATTTTTGCTAACACATATTTGAAACTAAATAATTCGATATAAAGTGAAACGATTGATTGATGCTTACCCATCCACCATTAGAATTAACAGGCCCGCGACCAGNAAAACGGATTAAAACGTAATAAAAACGAACAAAAACGTATAAAAACGGATTAGAACGTATTAAAACGGACAAAAAAGTATGAAAACTTAAGAAAAACGGACGAAAACGAATAAAAACGAATGCAAACGTATAAAAACGGACAAAACCGAATGAAAACGTAAGAAAAACGGATTAAAACGTATTAAAACGGACAAAAACGTAAGAAAAACGGACGAAAACGACTAAAGACGGACGAAAACGTATAAAACGGACAAACCCGTATGAAAACGTAAGAAAAACGGACAAAAATGTATAAAGGACTAACGATGCAAATGATTGTTGGCTAAATGGACTAACGTTGCCACATGATAACTAACAGAACTGGCGGCCGTTAGCTCAGGGATGAATGGTGCAAATTCTGTGCGTAAATTCGAGGGTATTTTAGTCATATCACGTTTTTTTAAAACTATTGGACCAAAAGTATTACGGGTCGTCGGATCTTGGACTGGATCCGTTACTTTTTAAACTATTGGACCAAAACCGTTATACCCGGTAAACCACGAGGACCAAAAATGTAGTTAACTCTAAAAACTAATATTATTCGAAAGAAACTCACCAACAAGACCATACAAGACACAGTAAATGGCTGCAAAAATTGGCAGAGGGATTGATGCAAAGAAAGCCCCGAATTTTCCTGAAATACATAAATTTACAAGAAATTAGGACCATGCATGGTGAGACGATTATTAGCGAAATTATTATGAAAGCAAATTGCAGACCAAATATTGAGAAGAAGAGCATGAAAGCAGCTGAAACTTGAACTACTCTTCGACTGCCCACATGAGTAAGGCCAAGAAGTCCAACATTTTCACTGCATCGGGTTTAGAGTACATGAGGTTGTATACAAAGGGTGTTATCCTTAATTAATAGTTGAAAGAATTGGAATGTATAATATAGGAAATGAGTCGTTACACAGATGCAGCATTCCCAACAATGGAGCCAAACGTCCCGTCAAGTAATTGGCCAATGCCCTTCATCATGAAAGACGAACAAACGTTGATTTCCATTTATGCTTGTATAATACAAGGGTGTGTTTGGATGTGCAATTTGAAAGTATGAAAGCAAACATGTGATATTTTAATGATAAAGATTTAGAAAATCAACTATATAATAAAACCAGTTGCAAGAGATTTTGTTTAGATGAACTTCGTTGTTTAAAAGTTGTAATAATTAATTATTAATAAAGATATATTTGGGTATTTGGAAAGTTTGGATTAGTTAAAGAACTAATTTACAAATTTTAAAATGAGCATTTTATGAGATGTCTTTTAGAAATTATTTAACCCTCAGATTATGAACTGATGATTGTGACCTCAAGTCAATTATCAGTTTTAAACACAAATTCAAGTCATAAGATAGACATAACCGAAAAGAATAGAGTATGGATCGGTAGAAACCTGGAAACCAATGCTTCGGCTAAGGACATGTCCTGGAGGGGGAGTAGCACCCGCAAAACGTGATGCAGCAAAAAAAGTTCCTGTTGACTGCACAAAAAAGACTAACAAAAATCACAAAATGAAAGAAACGAGAAAAAGAAAAACAGAAAGAAAGAAGAAAGAATAAACCTCTACTGTTGAAACAAGAGCAGCACCCATCATTCCAAAAACGTGACTTGCTCTAAATATGGGAGCACCCCACTGAAACGGATACGACATTCTGATCCTAAAATTAGTTAACAAAAACAACAAGTCAGGAAAACTGGCTCCGTGAACATACAGGACATAAGGGCATGCAATGTTGTAACTTACCATGGAGCAGTTTCCATGAGGTAGGAACGATCTGTTCTGCAACTTTGTTTTGTTGCCGCACCAACATTATTGTAAGCACCAGCTACAGTGAGAAGAGCAGCAAAAGCCCACACAAGCGCAATGCAAAAAAGCAAACCAAATCTTTCAAGAATAGGGTGCGCTCGATGGTGGAGCCGCTTCATATACTATTACATAACATCAACCAATTTTCATCATAAGATACACACACACATATACACACACAAATAAGTAAGTATATGTACCTGTTGCAAGACAACCAAAAATATAAGCATAGGCAGGCCTATCTCCACACATTTGGCAAGCTGTAATTACATGATGTAACAAAGATTATTAGTTTGATTATTTAAAGTGGAGTCATCAGTATTGAAGACTTCAAGATATAAACTATCGTACCTGAGGAAATCCCCTTCCAAATAAACCAAGACCGGTTATAGACACGTATGCAACGATAACAACAGGACTAAACAGCCTACATTAAGCCCAGAAAACCGTGAAATTAGAAAAAACAAGTTGCTCCGTAAAACATAATGCAGTACAATTGAAGATGTTGAACTGAATAAAGTAAAACATTACTTTGTGAAGTCTCCCCATGCCCTGCTAAATCCAAGAATCATATTGATGAACGAAGATATTATTAGTGATCCTTGAATAGCCCTCATAGTGTGATGGAATCTCTAAAGTTTAAAACATAAAGAACCAATCATATAACGAATGTTGGATACCGAAGGATAAAAACCTACAGTCAGAAATATGTTTAATTAATAAATATGCATACCTCACGCTCAGATCTGAAGTCTTCATCCATAAGATCTTCTATTATTGTCAACACTGATAAAAGATAAGCAAAGGAAGGACCCATGACGGTAGGAAGCCTGCTACCAATTAAAGTTTGCAAAAGGGTATTCAAACCCGACGTAAATAGAACCGCTTGAATTACACGAGCCTTATCACCCTATATACACCAATAGAACAACGAACTTTAGTAACAATTAGCTCATTTTGCAACTTCATTTTCTATTTTGATTAGCTTAATTATCGAAAATGATAACATAATTTTGTAAAAAGACGCACATGACTACCACCCATTGTAGGAACAAGCTTCGTAGCAATCATTACAACACTTCCCAGCATCACAATATAGTGCTGGAAACCAAGGAAAACAGTTTGTGCTGCAAAAATAAATTAATCAATCAGTAAGAAACAGTCGAACACAAGTTAAGAACTTACAAGACTAATTAAATAACAAGAATATATTAAAATAATAAAGAAGAAATTTTGAAGGTCAAACTCTACACTCCCTCCACATCAAAGACTAACTATAAAATTAATAACGATAACCAACAGTCCAACATATATTATATTATTAACATTCTACAAGCAACTATATTCCCTGAAATTTTTATAAATTTTAAGGCTATTTCTTACTTAGCTTGCTTGAAAAAGTCAAACTGTATATCCTTTTATTCCCTAAAATAGGTGTTCTGCTAATTTTCAAAGGAATAACAAACATAAATCTATAACTTCTTTTTTCACATAAAAAGGGACTTTTCACAAGATTCAGTAGGAATCAAACTGAATCAAATATAGGTATATGAGCTAAAAAAAAAAAAAAAAAAAAAAACCAAAAGATTATATATAAAGCAAAAAGAGCTTACACATCAAGAAAACTAACAACTTCATATCTTAGATTTTTAACATACAATATTTTCATAGTTATCAACTTCATAAACCAATAAAAAATCAAATTTTAACAAGAGTTAAACCATATAACTAAAAGGGTATCCAAATATATAAAGTTACAACTTTTTTTAACATAAAAAAACAATTTTTATAGCTTGAAAACATCACAGAAATGAAAATAACAATTTCAAGATTTTATAAGAATAACAAAAAGGGTATCACAGAAAAAACTTCTTAAAGCATAAAAATCAATCTTTATAATATTAAAAAAACTAACAAATATCAAGAAAAAAAAAAAAAAGTAAAACAAACCCCATGAAGGATTAGAATGGATGCAATAGTTAAGCTGAAGAAGCTGTTCAGCAGGTGGAAAAGTTGGTCCTCTAGCTCCACCTAGTGGCTGATGGATGGCCATAGGCGGTGCCATGACCGGTGGATGATGGTGTCCATTTTCCACCATAACTAATTTTTCTGGCTGTTTCTTTAGAAAAATATCAGATATTTTTGCAAATGTACCATAAATGAAAATGAAAAAATAAGTACAAATAGTTTGTGGCTTCTAGCAATGTGGTAAGAGTACATGTGTGAGAGAGAAAGTGTCTTTTAGTATGTGAAAGAGAATGTGTCTTTGTCAGGTTTGGAAAGCCGCAACACACAGCATACAAAAGAGAACCACTAC
Source organism: Artemisia annua (assembly GCA_014162995.1). Lineage (NCBI taxonomy): Eukaryota > Viridiplantae > Streptophyta > Magnoliopsida > Asterales > Asteraceae > Artemisia > Artemisia annua. The sequence goes on along the minus strand of LBNU01024341.1, from coordinate 23,136 downwards.
TCAATGTTGTTGTGTTTTCAACTTTTCATTTTCCACATGTAAATAGCGTTTTTCTGATTTTAATGCTTAAAATTTTTGTTTAGATAGGTAAATTACAAATTAACGATAGCTAAATGTGACAAATTTTAAAACTTATTTAAATGCGTATTTTGCTAACTTGTCATACTTTAAATTCATTAAAATATGCATATCAAAACTGTTATTGAATTTTGATATATATATCTAATGGGATTGATGAAACGAAACTAGGTGGCGAGCAAATGGACTGAGAATCGAGCCGGAATCGAGAACCGAGCCGGAACCGACTCAATTCGAACCGTATTTTAAAATCACGGTCCAGTTTTTGGTTCTTAGATATTTCAAATTTCGGTTCTCGGTTCAGTTCGATTTAGTCCGGAACCGCGGATATCGGTTCCAGAACTGAAGAACCGCCCCAGAATTATAAGGGATGTTTGTGTTAACTTATTTAGCGGACATATAACAGTACATGCATTTAAAAGTTAATACGCGTGGATTAGCCAAAGTTGCTGAAACTTTTTCATGTTTGACAAATTACAAAGGAGTAACATTTTTTTCATGCTTAACAGTTAACACGAGTTGTCTTTGCAAAAGTTGTTATAAAACACATCGAAACACTTGAATATATAAAGTAACGTACTTAACTTTTCTAAAAAGTTAGCTTTAAATGAAATTTTTTAGTTTCATTTGTGCAACATCACGTGCATAATTATTTTGGTTTTAAATGACCCATTTGAGCGTAGGGTGTGTTTGGTATGTTGCCATGAATAATAATGAGCATGAGTTTGAATGTAGTGGTGGGTCCCTCACCTATGAAAAATCCATACCTAGTTCTCTTGATGTATATGAAGTATCGATTATATTTAGAGAAAAGTACAAAAATAGTACAAAATCTTTTTTTTGGTCCCCACTATGGTCACTTTTTATCAAAATTCCCCAAAAGGTCATGCGCGACTACTCAACTCCGCAACCCATCTAATATCGCGACACGTGTATTTTTTCTGGGCCCCACATCAACTTCCAAATATACTCAACCCGCCGGATACTCAACCCGGCGGCTACTCAACCTTTGTGCTGAAAGGTGACCGGTCATCTTTTATACAATTGAAGATGTTGAACTGAATAAAGTAAAACATTACTTTGTGAAGTCTCCCCATGCCCTGCTAAATCCAAGAATCATATTGATGAACGAAGATATTATTAGTGATCCTTGAATAGCCCTCATAGTGTGATGGAATCTCTAAAGTTTAAAACATAAAGAACCAATCATATAAACAAATGTTGGATACCGAAGGATAAAGAACCACAGTAAGAAATATGTTTAATTAATAAATATGCATACCTCACGCTCAGATCTGAAGTCTTCATCCATAAGATCTTCTATTATTGTCAACACTGATAAAAGATAAGCAAAAGAAGGACCCATGACGGTAGGAAGCCTGCTACCAATTAAAGTTTGCAAAAGGGTATTCAAACCCGATGTAAATAGAACCGCTTGAATAACACGAGCCTTATCACCCTATATAAACCAATAAAGCAACAAAATTTAGTAACAATTAGCTCATTTTGCAAGTTCATTTTCTACTTTGATTAGCTTAATTATCGAAACTGATAACATAAATATGTAAAAAGACGCACATGACTACCACCCATTGTAGGAACAAGCTTCGTAGCAATCATTACAACACTTCCCAGCATCACAATATAGTGTTGGAAACCAAGGAAAACAGTTTGTGCTGCAAAAATAAATTAATCAAGCAGTAAGAAACAGTCATACAAGTCAAGAACTTACAAGACTATTAAATAACAAGAATATATTAAAATAATAAAGAACAAATTTTGAAGGTCAAACTCTACATTCCCTCCACATCAAAGAGTCAAAATAAAATTAATACAGATTGATTACAATAACCAACATATGTTAGAGCATCCACTATGGTGGTTTATAAATAGGTCTAAACTTTTTTGAAGAGGTCTATAAATTTGTGAACCATAGTGAGCAACCATTTCAATCCTAGGTGGAATGAAAAGGTCTAAGATCTTGAAGAGGTCTAAACTATTTTTAAATTCTTTTTTATTTTTATTTTTTTAAATTTTGATTGTGTTTTATGAGATGAAAAGCTTTTTGAATAGGTTTATCCATAGTAGCAATAGGTTTATAATATGAAAGGGTTCGTAAATTAATGATATATTAATTGTATAAACCTTTTAATAGCTTCATCATAGTGGATGCCCTTAGTATATTATTAGTATTAACATTCTACAAGCAACCAATTAATTCCCTTAAATTTTTATAAATTTTAAGGCTATTTCTTACTTAGCTTGCTTGACATCAGCTCCTAAAAAGTCAAACTGTATATCCTTTTATTCCCTAAAATAGGTGTTCTGGTAATATTCACATGAATAACAAATATAAATCTATAACTTTTTTTTTCACATAAAAAGGGACTTTTCACAAGATTCAGTAGGAATCAAACTGAATCAAATAAAGGTATATGAGCTAAAAAAAAGACCAAAAGATTATTTATATAGCAAAAAGAGCTTACATATCAAGAAAACTTATACTACCTTCATATCTTAAATTTTAACATACAATATTTTCATAGTTATCAACTTCACAAACAATAAAAGTTCAAATTTTAACAAGAATTAAACCATGTAACCAAAAGAAGCCAAGAACAAAGATAGCAAAAAGGGTATTTAAATATATAAAGTTACAACTTTTTTTAGCATAAAAATCCAATTTTTATAGCTTGAAAACATCACAAAAATGAAAATAACAAGAATTACAAAAAGGGTATCACAGAAACAACTTCTTAAAGCATAAAAATCAATCTTTATAACAATTAAAAAAAAAAAAAAAATGTAAACCAAACCCCATGAAGGATTAGAATGGATGCAATAGTTAAGCTGAAGAAGCTGTTCAGCTGGAGGAAAAGCTGGTCCTCTAGCTGCACCTAGTGGCTGATGGATGGTCATAGGCGGTGGCATCACCGGTGGATGATGGTGTCCATTTTCCACCATAACTAATTTTTCCGGCTGTCTTAATTATTTGAGTAGAAAATATCAGATATTTTTATAAATGTTCCATATATGAAAATGAGAATGAAAAAATAAGTACAAATAGTTTGTGGCTTCTAGCATGTGGTAAGAGTACATGTGTGAGAGAGAAAGTGTCTTTTAGTATGTGAAAGAGAATGTGTCTTTGTCAGGTTTGGAAAGCCGCAACACACAGCAAACAAAAGAGAACCACTACTCAATGTTGTTGTGTTTTCAACTTTTCATTTTCCACATGTAAATAACGTTTTTCTGACATTAACGCTTAATAAATTCGTTTTGATAGGTAATTACAAATTAACGATAGCTAAATGTGACAAATTCATTAAAATATGCATATCAAAACTGTTTTTGAATGTTGATATATCTAATGGGATTGATGAAACGAAACTAGGGTGAGCAAATGGATCGAGAATCGAATCGGAACCGACTGAACTCGAACCACATTTTAGAATCGTGATCCGGTTTTCGGTTCTTAGATATTTCAATTTTCGGTTCTCGATTCGGTTCTGTTCGGTCCGAAACCCTGGATATCGGTTCTGGAACCGAAAAACCGCCCGAGAATTTAAGGGATGTTGGTGTTAACTTATTTAGCGGACATATAACAGTACATGTATTTAAAAGTTAATACGCGTGGATTAGCCAAAGTTACTGAAACTTTTTCATGTTTGACAAATTACAAAGGAGTCTAACATTTTTTTTCATGCTTAACAGTTAACACGACTTGTCTTTGCAAAAGTTGTTATAAAACACATCGAAACACTTGAATATATAAAGTAACGTACTTAACATTTCTAAAAATTTAGATTTAAATGAAATTTTTTAGTTTCATTTGTGCAACATCACGTGCATAATTATTTTTGATAATCATTTTGGTTTTAAATGACCCATTTGAGCTTAGTCTTCTTTTAATAAAGGGTAAATTGCAAAAATGGTCCTTCACGTTCCACAAAATCGTAAAAATGGGACTGAGACAAAAAGTAGCGCAAAAAAGACACTCACGTTCCACATTTTCGCAAAATCGTCACCGAGAGGCCTTTTCCGTTAGTTTTCCCGTTAAGTGCCACGTCATCGAGGGTAGTATCGTCATTTCATATACTTTCTTTATCTCCCGCCAACTTTCGGGGGACTATTTTTTGTGAAAAGGCCTCTCAATGGCTAATTTGCAAAGTTATTCTCAGGTTTCTTATTAAATTGTCAACACCTTCACACACACACACACAAGCAGACACACACACACACACACACCCGTAAACAAATAATTATCATTCCCTTTTCCAGTAATATGTCTCGGTGTCTTGATCTCGTGGTTGCTTGCAACTCGTTTGTCATATCGGAAATGATGCTAACCCATTACCGGCGAGAGGTTGAGGAGGACATTCATCATGCACAAGAGTTGATGTGTAGGTGCCAAAGGCTGTCTAATAGGCTGGGTGTTAGGGGGGACCTGATTGCGGAGCTCCAACTCTTAAGGGGCTCGAGAACTGCAAGGGCCAATGTGAACAAGCTTAGGAGGCTTCAGTCAGCAGATATAAGAAAGATGAGTGGGTTGATGAGGATGCTTAAGCAAACTAACGACAGCATTGTCTCCAAGATTGAGTTTGCTGTGAGGCAAACTTACATGTGAAGTGGTTGGGTGCTGGATGCTGGGGGTGGGTTGTTTTGTTGTGTTTTGTTGTGTATGATGAATGTAGGTAGTAGGTGGTTGGGCACTTGTGGAGTTGTGGTTTCTTTTGTTCATTTTAGTGCCACTGTCGTAGTGTCAAAGCTATAGGTAGATGTAGGTGATGATGTAGTTAGGGGTTGTGGTTTCCCCTTAAGGTTGTAAATGTATCCCTATGGTTTATGAATGGAAGGGGTCGTTTGATCCCGTTTGTCTTGATATACATTGTTCGATTCGTATCACAAACACATTCACAAACATGAAACTGACAGAAATGAAACCATAATACAATACACAAACACATGGATGAAACCATAATACAATACACAAACACATCGAAGCAAATAACAGGAAACACAAAACAAACACAACCATATTATGCATTAGAGATTGGATGCAATAACAGCTTACTCATGGGAGTCAAGCATCAATAAATACAACCCATCACAATGCCTGCACACACCGTTTGGTGTATTCGAAATAGAGGTCAAATTGTTCAAGATACATTAGTCAAATTACATTAGTAGATGCAACCAAATTAAAGTGTTTTTGTTTCTACACATTACATATTCCCAAATAGATGAAACCATATGTCAATCTTCAAAACCTTCTACTGGATGAATCAACAAGTGATCAACTACACCTGCACAGTCAAAATATGCAATGAAATGAGGTTACTATAATAGGCAATGCAATGTGTCCAAAATATTTGCTAAACAATTCATTAGACTCACCTAGTCAAAATAACACCACATTGTTACCCATTGATCTTGGTGCCTGTAGACCCAGCACGCAATTAGTCATTCTTGGTCTCAAAATACGCCCACCCTTTGCTCCCACATTCACTGAACCAACACCTGCTCGGTTATTCATAGAACCATCGTCTCTAATGACAATACCAGCCGGTTTGTTCCTGGTAACAACAACAGCCTCATCAACCATCTTTCCTTTTCCCTTATCCATACACCTCTTCACCCTCTTTTTTTGCTTCCCGGATTCAGGTTTTGAAGCATCAACATCTTCCACTTTCCTATAAGGTTCTGAAGTGCTAGTC
>LBNU01024341.1:2344-12344 GCA_014162995.1 Artemisia annua | reverse complement strand
AAAAAAAAAAAAAAAAAAAAAAAAAAAAAAAAACTACAGAGATACTAATGTATTTTACACTTTAGTCTTACCTTTATTATGGTTGTATTTTAGACTTTAGTCTTACTTTTATTATGGTTGTGGTACAAATGTACAATTGTTTTTGGAGATCGTACTTTATGTAGACATGTTTGTAGATTCTCTTGATTTGTTTTTCTAGCTTGGAAATGGGGCCCAATATGTCGATAAGCCCACAAACTTTACACCTAGCTTTGACTTGACATATACTATTGAATGAAAAATAATAATAATTGTCCTTTTTCTTTTGTGGAATATACCTTTAAAATACTTACTAGTTATAATACCTGTGCACGCACGGGTTTTGACATAAATTTTTTATCATGTATTAATATAGAGAATATTTTCTTAGTGTCATGCACTTTACATTTATTACTTTAGTATAAGTCATAATCCTATATACCGATTTATATGTTTCATTACTTCAGTTTGGAAACAAACCTCAAAAAACACTCAAATAGTGAAACTATTACTGTGGTAGTTTTAATAAGAAATCCAAAGACACCAAACATGTAAAATGACACCAAAATAATCACTAATAGTTGAATATATACTACATATAAGATAAAGTACTATATATCACTTTTAGCTCAAAACGAAAATCTCTCTTGAAAGAAATTATGACCACCACACCTTATACACTTTTTCAGATGAAAGTTAAATAAAAACGTAAACAAAAAATGGGTACTCTACTTTTAAAGTAGTATCCTGCCCGCCCCAGATGGTCCGGAAACATCAAACTCTCTATTATACCTCATTTGATCAATATGTTTATGATGAGTTTGTTCTTGTTAATTTTGAATACTTGCAACTGTTGCTCAAAATTCTTGTACATTTCTCGTTCTCTAGCAACATCAACTAATTGATGTTGTTGTGCGTACGTAGTCTTTGAAGGCCTAACATCGGCTATGGCACTCTTCTAGCTATAACCAAAATAAGCTTTCCTGTAACTGAAAAAAAAAAAAAAAAAAAAAAAAAAAAAAAAAAAAAAAAAAAAAAAAAAAAAAAAAAAGCAAAAAAAAAAAAAAAAAAAAAAAAAAAAAAAAAAAAAAAAAAAAAAAAAAAAAAAAAAAACATGGCTTAATATAGATGATATATTTTTATTAATTTTCACTTGTTTCTAAAGTGTTTCAGACTCTGGATGAGCACGATGAGGATGACTATCAAATCTCTTAACGTGATTTATGTTGTAAAATTCTTTCATTGAAAAAAAAAAAGAAAAAAAAAAAATCTTGGATATTATCATCTAGGCGTTCATTTCATACCTTACATATATGTTTAACAACTTAAAGTAGATGTAAGGCTCACTTACTTGAAAGTAGCAAAATAAACACTTGTTTCATTCTTTAGTGGCCCCTGTTTCAGTAATACAATGGTTTCAAACAAATACTATTGTATTATTGGGCTCACAAATATCAAGTTTAGATGCATATATTATATCATCTTACTTGTTATGTCTTTTCAAAGTTTTTCGTGATATCAGATTCATCACATTTACCTCCTACAAAGGTTGCTAGCAGACTTTAAACTTAGTAAGCAGCCACTCGCACTATAAATGAACATCCTTAGCTGTTCTAAATCTGTGCACTCACTCTTGGAACAACAATTGATAATTTGTCTTATATGAAAGTGATGGTTTGAAGGATATATTTTCCATCAATGTAAGCATAATCATATAAGAGGTGTTTGATGTTTCTTTTTTAAACCTGCTATTTATGTTTTCTAAGGCACCAAAACAGGTTTCTATATGCATACTTAAGGTTCTAATGTAAGCATAATCATATAAGAGGTGTTTGATGTTTCTTTTTTAAACCTGCTATTTATGTTTTCTAAGGCACCAAAACAGGTTTCTATATGCATACTTAAGGTTCTAAAGTGTCGTTCTCAAATCTGCCTTTCCATTTTGATGTGACGGTCCTATATTTATAGGCATTGAAGCTTTCTGATTCACGCCCAACACCTAACTGGAAGTTCATAATTAGAATTAGTAATGTTGCTTAGCGTTTTCATTATTCATCACGCTTCTATAAGGACTCAAAACATCATAATGATACAAAATTAGTGTATCACCATCCATGAAATCTTAAATGTTCGAATATTAAATACATTATAAACACACTTCTATAAGGAGTCAAAACATCACACGTCATTTTCCCAAATATCGTTAGTACTTTCTCAGTTGGATCGATTAAACAACATATCATGAACCCAGATAAAATCATTTTGAGTATTTAAATGTTAGTAGTTCGTATGCATAAAATACAAATCTACATGTATGAATATGATAGTAAATTACAACACATCCACATGTATTAAATATGATAGAAAACTACAACAATACATGTGTTCAAGTCAAAATATTGTGCTAACTTCACTATTTAAACGACATAGGAGAAGGAAATGATGCATCATCCCACGAGAGAGTGTCATAGAAGAAGAAAGTCAAGTCAACTGCTCACAAAGAAAAAAGACCACACGTATCTGTCACTATTTGTTTCTAAATTGTGCAATAGAACACCATACTATGACCATCAGTAACATAATCCCTCGTCGACTACCCTATTATGAACCTAAATGGAGCCTTACAACTACATAATATGACAATTTTTTAGCATATTTCTCGACAATTACCTCCTTTGACCATAAATCTAGCACTAAAACAGAGTACTCCAACCATTTTTAAACATATTACCTTGACAACTACCATGTTTGGACTAAATACTAATTAAAAGATAAAGACAACTAACACATTACTTATACTGAAATAGAACATGTGTTGCATGTGTTATATGTTCAGACAATTGTAATTGTCTAAAAATCTAGGAATCGTAACAGTTACTGAGTTGAGGTATACTTTCCGGATGAACTGCGAGGGGATGAGAGGAAGCTAATGGGCCCAAAGATTAGAAGAAGAACCACATCTATAAGCTATAACTTACTATAGTGAACACATTAAAATTCAATAAACTAACAATTAAACAATTTGTTTAGATATAAAGGTGTAACCGCTTCATAGTTGGATTTGGTTAGCTCATGAATATTGTCTTTGAATTCTATGAATACCTATAATCTCTGCTAATATATATCAAGATCCAATTTTTAACAATTAAATATTACAAATCAAAATACAAATAGATTTCCTCATTAATGATAACATGTATGAAAACCCTTACCCGATTCTTGACAAAATTGAATCTGTGTCCCCATATCTCATCAGAAAACTGGATTGATTGAATTCGATTAGTCAATTTTGATTTAGGGTTTTGATATTGTTGGTTTTCATGGTCGCTTGAATTGGGCAATGTGTTGATGTTGAACAAACACCATGACTACGTTGTGCTGATGTTTTTTCTTAAATTTGCAAATTAGCCCTCCCGTGTTTTTTAAGTTTTGTTTCTTTACATATTTGGCACATATGTTTTTTCACATAAATTGATTGCTGGGCGTTTTTTAATAAAGTTTGACCAAATCATTCTCAATTTTGACTTTTTATTAACCAATCACATCGCACGATTTTGCCCGCGTGTCAGTTTCAAGCAATTTGATTGGCTCAATTTTTTTCCCCATAAGATTGTTCTATCAAAAAAAAACTCTGAAATGATGTAATTCTTTTATTATATAAAAGATTTCTAGGAAATTTTATATATTGACTTTTTTGTAGCGACTCTACTTATTCGGAGTTTATGAGGTCGTTTATATTCCTTGATTGGTTTTTCTTTGAATTATGTAAAATCTCTTATATAATAAGAAATAATAAAATGGACGATTAAACTTTTGAAGAGTTTCCAACTAAATCCATGATAAATCTTGATTTTGTAACGTATGCAAATTAAAACATTTTTTGATTTAATTTGATCAAAAAAAAATTTTTTTTTCCAACAAGAAATTTTTTTTTCAGCCAAAACTTTCCCGCCAAAATTTTATACGAGTAATTATGATGCACATTTTTATTTTGGTGCATCACAGTTATAAAAATTAGTTACTCAATTCGTTTCAAAATTAATGTCCATATTTCTACTTTTAGTAAGAAAAAGAGAATTTGGTGAGAGAATATTCTATTTGTATGGTTAAAAATTGTAACGGCCCTACTTTTATTAAACTTTGTGTTTTTTTGTCTCTTGACAATAATTTTGCGGCGGAGTGAGTATAACTATGATGCACCAAAATTTATTAGTGTGATGCACAAAAATAAAAAAGTGCATCATAATTATAAAATTTTGGCGGGAATATTTTTGGCTGCAAAAAAAATCTTTTTGGCCCCTAAAATTTTATTTTATATTATTTTATTTTTATATATTTATTATTTATTATGAGACCAACCATGATATTAAGGATATTATGAAAGGGTGTAATGATAGTTATGGTGATATAACATGTAAAAATGAACCGTGATATTAAAAACTGATGATAGTTACGGTGATATTATTAAACTAACTTGATATTAAGCTTTTTTACATGAAAATGAACCGTGATACTAAAAGTTTATGTGATATCAAGATCTGATTGTGACTTTTTTTACAAAAGTCAAGATATGATCTTGACAGTAGTAAGATTTTAAAACTAACATCTATTATTGACATTTACACTCGGTTATTTACTGTTGTAAATGTAAGATTTTAGTAGCCATTTTTGCGACTAAAACTAGATTCAAGAACACACATAAAAATTTGCAACAATAACAAATACTAGATGTTGGAGATAATGGATCGGGAATGTTAACAAGTTTAGGATGTTAATTTGACATCATAATTGGGGTGTCATGCATGAAATTAGTATTTTGGTGTAGCTAAATTGGCTACACATTTGGTGATTATTATTATTATTATTATTATTATTATTATTATTATTATTATTATTATTATTATTATTATTATTATTATTATATAGCACGTATTAAATTAATGTATTAATGTATATGTTGAAATTATAAATAACAAAATAAAACCACGAGTTACTATAAAATGTAAATGATTACCCGAGATATTTACACACGACTCATGTTATTCTTATTTATGTGATTAAGTAAGGATATTCGAAATATATATATATATATATATATATATATATATATATATATATATATATATATATATATATATATGTATATGTTTATATTTAACTATCACATTCAGTAACAACTCACTTAATTTCTCTTTATAAGTTTAACCCGCGCCTACTCAGGTTTAAAAATTAAAAATGATTAATATTATTATTAACAGAAATATAACTATCAAAATGAAGGCACAAACTCACGGATTACTATGAGATATTATTGTCCGTTGTATAACCAACTTTACTTAGCTCAGTTAACCACCTGAGTTCTTTCTGAAGCTTAGGGAGGGGTTTACACGGGTTCAAGTTTTGCAAGTGATAAAGAAAATCCAGATTTTCCTCTTAGTTTAATGCGAAGCCGTGAGTTCTAAGGGTTCCTTTCGCGGGTCTCTCCTAGCGGTTTGGGTCCTGGGGTACCAATTTGAATGGTTTAACTCGAGGGTAGGATTTCAAGTGTGACGCCGTTCTAAAAAAATTATTATCCATTGTATTATCCACCGAAGTTAAGTTATTAAAATATTATTACCATTATATCAGCTGTTTAAAATTATATCAACTGTTTAAACCCCGCATAAGTTATAAAACTAGCTTAGGGAGGTGGGAGTGGGCACGGGAAGGCGAATGAGGGNGTGTTCTCAAGGGTAAATGGGGTATACTGAGACGATCCTTACGACCATACACGGTAGAGAGAATTAGTAAACTAGTTTATGCGTGTGTGATATTGCACAACATGATTATACATGACGCCGGTACCGCAATCTCCCCAGTTCATATTCGGGATCCTCCGATCCAACCGGCGTTTGACGAAGCAGCCTTAGCCGAGATACGGAATGAGGAAACACATTTTCGTCTCCGATTTGATCTTATGGAGCATATTCACGCTCAACAATTACCATACCTCGAGGTGGACGAAGAAGACGATGAAGTTTAGTTTTTTAGAATTTTTAGTATTATGTAATGTTATTTTATGTTTTTTAGAAAAATTATGTAATGTTTTTATTTAAGTTTTAATGGAATTTTAGTTTTTTTAATAATTTTAATGGAATTTAAAAAAGAAAAAAGGAAAAAAAAAGAAGTGAGTGAAGGGTGAGTGAAGTGATGCCTCTAAAAAAATGAGTGAGTGAAGGGAAAAGTGGGTGGATGATGTGGCATAAGGGGATTGGTTGGGAGTGATTGATGGTGGTGTGGTGCAAGAACCACTCCCTCCCCCCTTAGTATTAAGGGCCCGTTTGGTATGTAGAAGGGTTTAGGTTTAGGATTTGGATTTGGATTTGATTTTGGTTTAGGATTTGGATTTGAATTTAATGTAGAGAGAGAAAATATTTTATAAATTTATTAAATTATTGTTTTATAAAGAATATAGTATTAAATTAATCATATTAGACGTATGACTTGTTTTTCTTTCTTATATGTCGACAAAATTTTTTTTGACTTTACCACATGGAGACAAAAAAGATTGAATATAAAGAAGAATGACAAATTAATAAAGAGTAAACCTTGGGTCCTCCTTGGGAATTCTGGATCCCCTCTGACAAAGGTGTGAGACCCGATTTTAAACCCCAAGATACAAAACAAACATTGTTTTTTTTACTTTGAGTCCAATCCCATCAACTCAAACCCCCATATTCAATTGACACATGTTATTTTTAGGGTGCATTTAGTATGCTGCCATGAATGACAATGGGTATGAGTTTGATAGTAGTGGTGGGTCCCTCACCTATGAAAGATCCATACCTAGCTCTCTTTATGTATATAGAGTATGGATTATATTTATCATTCATTACCATAGTGGTGGACCCCCTCATCTTAAACAAACACCTTTAATCACTTTCATAGTCATAGTTCCATTCCCATAGTTGGATACCAAACGCACCCTTAACTTTCTTTCAAATCAATCATAAGATTGAAACCCACTATCTTATTCAATTAAAGAAGAAATTTAATCTAATCTCGATGGTCACTCTAAAAGATCGATGTCATTCATATATTTCCGTTTTCAAATTAGCGTTATCATCTTTTATGCCTCCCACTCACTTATCACTTTTCATTTATGTAACACTCAAACACTATTTATATGTTTCAAAAGTTTAACACTCACATACAAAAGACACCTTCACATTAACTTTTTTACAAAGAAACACACTTACGCAAATACACCTTCACGTTTACTTTCAATTATGAGATAGCTCACCATTGACAACGAAACTGCCCCTTCACCTTTACTTTTGACTAGAAGAGCTAGAGCTCGCCCTTAACAACAAAAGTTCGCACAATCCAATGGACCGAACTAACCTATACTTTTGACATTCACTAATTGTAATTAGTGAAACATCCTAACGATGTACAAAACAAAGAGGTCGGAGTATTAGAAATAGTAACTTTCTAACGATGATAAATCAAGATAATGCACTTTTGAATTAATATTTGGTTTGCCTATAGACAAGGGGTTTGCATTTATTTCAACATTATTTTTATTTAAAAACATCAATTTATTTTATATTATTTGAACTTATCAATTGATTTAATTAGTTGTGATTAGTTTCTTTGTTTATCTTCACTATTGGCTATGTTTGGCGACACGTAGCAGTAAGCAGTAGCAATAAGCAGTAAGCTGTAGCAGTAAGCAGTAGCAGTAAGCAGTAGCGGTAAGCAATAGTTGCTTGTTTAAAAACGTGCTTGGTAACATAGCTGTAGTTGTAATTACAAAATGTAAAATTACGAAAAATGGCATATCTATACTACATATAAAGGAAAAAGAGTCAAAGTGGAAAAGTGAAAAGTCAATATTGTTGAAATGTTGAAATGTTGAAATCTTATTAAAGGAAATTATGAATGTAATTAATATTATTATTAAAACACCCCATTACTTAAAAGTACAATGATTTATTCACATTGTACAACCAAATTAAATACAACCAATTAAAACACAAACCGGGTTGACCCGGGACGCTTCAAACCCGACGGGTTGAGCCGGTTTAATTTGACCCATTTTCGACCCAACCTAGAAAGTTGACCCGATTTAAATCGACCTATTTTTCAACCGGAACGGTTCAACCGGTTGAACCACCCGGGTCGAACCGGGTTTCAAAACATTATCCATTACTTAAAAGTACAATAATTTATTCACATTGTACAGCCAATTAAAAACATATCTATCAAATTAAATACAATCAATTAAAACAAAAACCGGGTTGACCCGGGACACTTCAAACCCGGACGGGTTGAACCAGTTTAATTTGAACCGTTTTCGACCCAACCTAGCAAGTTGACCCGGTTTAAATCGATCCATTTTTTGCTTGGAACGGTTCAACCGGTTGAACCACCCGGGTTGAACCAGGTTTCAAAACATTATGTTAAATTTTCAAATCTTCAAACTTTTATTGTTTTTCGTTTATGACCTATAAACTTTTTTTATCAATAAACTATGTGTCGCTATAAAATCCCGTTGCTATGCACGGGTACTCGTCTAGTACTTATGAATGAATGTTATTTTTGAGGGTAAATTGGTAATATTAAAAGTAAAATGCTAGCAGTATATTGGAAAGCTTCTTAAGGAAGCATTAAGATTGGAAGCTGTTGAGGTGTTTCTAAACGCTAGCAGCAGTGTTGCCAAACAAGCATTAAGACTGTAACGCTTGCCGCTTGTCGCTTAACGCTCTTAAACGCTTCCAAAAGGGTGTTGCCAAACATGACCATTATCCTAAGAGCTTCTGAGACAAACCTTTCATAATACTTAAAAGAAAAAAAAAAGATTATGCTGTAAAATAAACGGACCAGACATGGAAGGAGCATCTTAATGTCTCTAGTTGAACTACTAAATATTTAAAGTTTTTTCTTAAAAAAAATCAAACAATATTATTTTATTCAGATTCATCTCAGATTCAGATACAGATTCAGATTCAGATTCATAGCGTCTTAATAAACAAACAACACGTCAAAGAAAAGGGTGCGTGGATTACCGCATCAAAGCATTTTTGGGTTGAGGGAGGATAATTAGAGTTATCTGAAAAGGAGGTTTGCATAGCACATTAGTTTACAAATTTCTCGACATAGTTAGATCTTAAGTTTCATGGGCTTTGCGTAGGCGAGACCTATGGCTCTCCTTCCCCGTAGAGTTAAGCTTTGCTTACAAGTTACAACGATGCGATTTCTGCTTCTTGTAAGTTGCAAAACGAGTAATATATATTGCCACCAACTAGTCACAAATTACACCAAAAGATCTTCAACATTTTCTCAACCCTTTAATCTCCTATTTGAGATACTCTAAGCATAAATTGGTATAATTTGGTTAGGGCAAAAGTGTTGGCGGGTAGCTTTAACACATTAATCCTACCCATTTTTATTCACAGATATATTATATAAATGACATATTTTAGCATGCAACACACTTCACACTTCACATTCACTTCTAACACGGAGGACATATTTCTTCAAAACTATAAAGTATCTAAGATACAGATATCCCACAAAACAGCAACAAACTAAAGAACTTAATATAAATGCAAAGATGAGATCATTGAGACAATGACATGAATTAGCAACATAGCCTATAATCTCGTTATTTTCAAGTGGTGTAATAACCATAAAAATATAGTTGAGCCATTATATATATATATATATATATGTATATATATATATATATGTATATATATATATATATATATATATATATATTACTGTATATGTATAGTGTACAATATATACTTATATATATGTATAATGTTATATATACTTATATGTGTATTGTATATATTATATGAGATGTATATGTATATATATTATATATTAAAATAATGCTATACTATCATTACTTACTATATATCGCTTATATATATTATATCATATATGATACTTCACTATACTACTATAGAGCTCAGGTACTACTATATAT
>LBNU01024340.1:2303-13459 GCA_014162995.1 Artemisia annua | reverse complement strand
GCCTTTTCATACCATGTGTAAGTTGTATATGTTGTTAAGACTTGGTTTGATGTTGTACATAGCTAAACACAAGACAAAACATAAGTTAGACATGTTAGAAATTTATTTTGGTACAACTAGTAAGTAACTAGTAATCTTGTTAAGCTTTGACACAAACTCATAAGCTATGGACTTGAATGACTTGAAGAATCAGTTAGAGGAAGTAAAAAGGAGAATCTAGGCTTTTGAATCACTTAAAAAGGGCTTGTGGTTGTAAAGTTATGGTTAAGTGTAGATTACTAGATGGAAATCAAGTGCTGAAACAAAAAGCCTTCTGAAACGATTTTAAATCACGGTTTTGACCCTTTTCTGGTCCGATTCGTCGAAAGTGTAAAACATGAAAGTTTCTCAGAATGACTTTTTATACAAAAACTCAGGAGCACGTGTGCAGAAAGTGAAAACCTAAGGCTAAAACTTGCAAAAACTAACTGGACCTGTTTTAGACCGAAAAGTAGCCATGACTCGAGAGTTTTTATGGCGTTTTGACCTCTTGAGGCCAAGACACACCCAAGGCTAAGCCACGGATATTGTCTCAAGGCTTTCTAAGCTGAGACATAGCAACGGCTATGGTCTTAGTTGATGTCTCAAGGTTATGTATCTAGCCGCATGACTAGCTTGGGTTGTGACCCGAAACTCGTTTTTGAGACTTGTTCATTAAATTGAACCCTTTTCCCGATCTCGACAACTTATGAAATTGACCATGTCACTTATTGATTATATGAATACTATTTTCAAAAAGTCTCAACTCGTATTTGATCCGCGAGATTTTATTAACTAATATGGTATATAAAGATCATTTTGAACACTTTACACAACAAGTATTATAAAGTGCCGTTAACTTATTTACAAATATTACTTCATATCGAATTAGTAACATTTACACTTGAAGAATGTTACACTAAATCATTTCATGACACCACACTAGTTTAACCAATAGTCTTTGACGAAACACGACAAATGCTTTTATATAACATTTGTCTCTTAAATTACTTTTACTTATAAATGATAAGTACTACAATACTAGGGAATTTTATAATCATAAGAGGCCTCTTCGGGGTGTCGTATCGACGAGTTGTAGATTTACAAATTAAAGTGTCCTGGCTCCTCATACGTTCACTACATGACCTCTAGATTTTGATAGCCCGAACGGTAGTACGAAGTTATTTGTAAAATGCTAATAGCCAAACCACATTTTAAGGATGCTTCACTCTTTTACACAACTTAAGACATATGTACAACATCTTAATCAAGTCAATGACTTTACATATACTTGTACACTCATATTGTGCATTATACTAAGACGCGATCACTATACTCTCGTAGGTTATCGTTAAAGATGGTGGTCTTGCCATACATTATCTGTTGTTATAAACTACTACTGGTTACTACGGTGAGTTCATAGCCCCTACTTTTGTTTAACTGTTTTATAAACTCTTTGGGGGAGATACATGCTACTGTTTTTACTATGGACAATTACCTGTAAACTGAATGCTAGCCTTGATTGTATTATTGCATGCATGTCTAAGTTGTTTATGCCAAAAGTCCCCATATCATGGACCACTAATCACTTGTTGTCGCAAGTGAGCGCAAATATTGTGGATAGGCCTATCGGGATTGACGCATCCCGTTTGTGTTAATCATACAGCGGATATCACAAACGCACTATATTTGAATTTCTAGGTAGTTGGCATAGTACCTACACGGGGCAAATTGTTTAATGTATATATCGTATGGTGATATATACATACAGTCAGTCGTGCGTGCCATGAGCTTAGAGCAATAATAACTATCAGGATGATGATTGCGCACATTGCAATTATACTATGAACTTTATTGTCCACTACTGTTTTACAAACCTATGAATTCACTCAACCTTTGTGTTGACTTTTTAGCATGTTTATCTCAGGTACGAAAGGAATTAGCTGGCATATGAAGGCGCACGGAATACATTTTGAAGACGATGCATATATTATCATTCGAAAAACTTTACAACTTTCATGTTGTACATTTTGTAAATTTGTAGGACCTCTTTGTAAACTCTGATATTTTAATCGAATGACAATTTATTTCAAAACGTCTCATTTAGAGTCGTTTTCTGTAACTTGGACTGTGAACTATGAAGTAATACCTCAGTGACACAATCTTCCGCTGCGACAATTTTGGGGGTGTTACAGTGAGCAAGAAATCAGGAGTGCCTATTACGCTCTTCATGAATAACCGTGTTTCTTAGTTTTGGTAACTAGATTGTGTGATATAAATTTTGGAGAGTGTAGCCGATATTATGGGGATTAGGGAAGGCTTAATCTCCTTCCATATTTCCAAAAGATTTATCATATCTTCAAATGAAGTTGTGTACAAATTTTAAATACGTTTGGCCCCTTTGTGAATTGTTAAAAGGTGTGATATTTCTAAGGTACCAAATTATGTGACTTTTTATTTGTCATAAATTTATAAATCGTTTAAATGTATGTCGTTGTTAGGTTTTTAATTACTTGGGTTATACAATATTGTAATGTCTTAGATTTTTGATCGTCTTTCAAAAATTTAAAATTAGAAGGGTATTTTGGGTAATTTACATGTTCAAAATTTCTGGGTTTTACAACTCTTCCCTTCCAAAAAGAAGATTTTTGCCCTCGAAAATTGAAGTGAAAAGAAATGGAAAACACAACGGACTGTTAACAGAAATGTGAATGACTTGTTTCTCATGACTCTATCTTGTTGATCAAAAATAGCTCGGCTTCCTCAGAAAAGACATACCATACTGAATCCGAATCAGAAGAATAGCATACCAAACGTAACAGATGATAATCGTATTCTCTCAGAAGAGACAAAGGGAATACGTGGGATTTGACGGATATATCGTACGTGGAATTTAATTTGACAAATCTGATGAGATCGTATCGAATCGCAGAAGATATGAGGATGATATACATGCTTAACTCTTCTGATTCTCAAATAGTCTCATCTTTTTTTTAGGTGCAAAGGTGAAATTATATTACTTCCAAAAATTTACAAAATAAGAATAGAAAAGATTTGGACAAACCTTAAATCTATACAACTAACAGATACTACCTATCGTAATCAAAATAAGACATGCACTCATACTTGTCTGATAAACTTTCCAGAATAACAAAACCAACAGAACAACCATTCTAGCTACTCAGAAAACTTTCAACTTCAACATTCACTAGCAGTCACATACTATCATCCTTTGGATATTCACCTTTTCAAGCACCAACCATCTAGCTACATTTCCACCAATCCATTCTTTCAAGCTACTCATCCTGCCACCATAGTAGACAAGAAAGAAATGGATGGTGGCATCACTAGGAACCCAAACCCATCCATTGAGGGGCTCTTCCAAACAACCTACATTTCCCTCTCAAAGGAAGGCTTCAATTGTTTGGAAACACACACCCTCAATGATGCCAACCATTCCTCCTGTGATGGTGTATTGAGAGGACCAAGAACGTTCATCTTTCACACCTCTCTATTCCTCTCATCATACACCATCCTCCAAGACCATTTACCCTTCACAATGGGAACCCTTCATTATGGTACATTCATACTAGTTAGGCCTCCTACTTAACCATTTTCACTGTCCAATTTCCTCCCAAGGCCAAATTGAACAATCAAAAGGTTATCATAGGTACAGCCATACTAGTTAGAACTCCAAGGTACAAGGTATTACACCATTGTAATGGCCTGATTAATATAACAGTGAAATATAATGATTATATCTACTGTTATCCAATGAACCAAACACCCCTTACAACAACAGGGGACATTCTTTCCACTAACCACTTTCCAATTCTAACCACAATTCCACTCAAACATCACCATTNTTTACAAACCTATGAATTCACTCAACCTTTGTGTTGACTTTTTAGCATGTATTCTCAGGTACGAAAGGAATTAGCTGGCATGTGAAGGCGCACGGAAAACATTTTGAAGACGATGCATATATTATCATTCGAAACACTATACAACTTTTATGTTGTACATTTTTGTAAACTTGTGGGACCTCTTGTAAACTCTGATATTTAATCGAATGATAACTATTTCAAAACGTCTCATTTAGAGTCGTTTTCTGTAATTTGTACTTTGTGCTATGAAGTAATACCCCAGTGACACAATCTTCCGCTGCGATAATTTTAGGGGTGTTACAGTAATACACAAAAAGATTTTAGAAGAAAAAATAAGTTTCATAGTACATGAATCGATGTTATAACATAGTTGTTGACATATTTTTGACATACTAGTATATTTATTAGACGGTACAGACATTCCATCAATTGTTGTGTTGGTGAAAGTTGAGTGTTCACTGTTCACACCATTTTTCTTTCTGATATTTAATTTTGTCACCTAGAATGTATGTTGGTTCATTTTGATGCTGTGAAGTCAAAATCTGCTAAATGCTACTACCATTCCCCAATTCATCGAACACAAAGTGTCTAAGAGATTGTTCATTTTATATCTAGGGCATGCAAATCAAATTGAGGATGATGGGAAAGTCAATATAAAGGTTTCTTATGATGCTTGTAAAAGGTTTGGTATAATGCCGGATAGAGGCTCGGCTTTGTAGAATAGTATTTTGATAATTCTCCTTGTAGACATCATTCATAATCTATATAACAATTTTTCCCATCCTCCTCATTGTGCGACTGTATACAATAGCTTGGATAAGTCACTGATATGGGTTGCGTGTCTTTTTTGACACAAATGTTAAACCATCTATTTAGTTTAATAAATTTATAGAGCGGGGATGATAAGAATGAAAATACAATAGGCTTTGATGATAGACTTTGAATGCCTCTGAATGGATTCGAATAAAGGTGACATTATCCGCTGCATCCAAACTTGCAAGCTTGCAAAATTTGCAGCCATGAAGGATGTGTCCTCTTTTTTCAATTGTTTACCTATCTGAGCCGAATAATTAAAACAAATTGAATTTGAAAATTATGATTTGTTAACGCATAATATTTTAGAGGCTGTTGTGTTTTGCTAAAACGATGTTGGTTTTTGTTGGGATAAAAAACGTCGTTTCATTTTCTTTTTAACATTTTAGGCATTCTCGGTGCAAAAGGCTTCGTCTCATGCTTTGGGGCCCAAACGGCGTAAAAGTTGCAACACGTTTAGATCAGACTAAAACTATGTGTAACCAATTGTCATGCCAATTGGTGGAGCAAAAGGTGGGATATAAAAATTGAGAACTGGCAGTATTCCAGGTTCAATTTATTAGATGGTAGAATATGGTAGTTGGTCCAAGTCCGGTTTGTGGGCTTTGGTCTATTTATCCTCTACTATTCATTATCTTATCGGCCTCCCTCAATACCCTCACTACCCACAAAAAAAAAATAATAAATAAATAAATAAATAAATAAATAAATAAATAAATTAAAAAAAAAACATATCGACCTCCCATAAAACGAAAAAAAATAAAATAAAAAATTGCGCATATTGCAATTATACTATGAACTTTATTGTCCACTACTGTTTACAACTTATGAATTCACTCAACCTTTGTGTTGACTTTTTAGCATGTATTCTCAGGTACGAAAGGAATTAGCTGGCATGTGAAGGCGCACGGAAAACATTTTGAAGACGATGCATATATTATCATTCGAAACACTATACAACTTTTATGTTGTACATTTTTGTAAACTTGTGGGACCTCTTGTAAACTCTGATATTTAATCGAATGATAACTATTTCAAAACGTCTCATTTAGAGTCGTTTTCTGTAATTTGTACTTTGTGCTATGAAGTAATACCCCAGTGACACAATCTTCCGCTGCGATAATTTTGGGGGTGTTACAGATTGGTATCAGAGCTACAGTTATAGTGAACCAGGTTGCATTTGAACCTAGACTATAACTACATCTTACGTTTAAACCGTATCACTCATTATTGTCTTCATCGTTCCGTGCGCCATGCTTACTCCTTAAAACAATATTGTATT
The DNA here is from genome assembly GCA_014162995.1 of Artemisia annua. NCBI lineage: Eukaryota > Viridiplantae > Streptophyta > Magnoliopsida > Asterales > Asteraceae > Artemisia > Artemisia annua. The sequence goes on along the minus strand of LBNU01024340.1, from coordinate 7,459 downwards.
ATTTATACACAGAATGTTTATATGAACGATTGACTAAATATGACTACGTATGTCTACTTGAAGGCATTACGACACAACAAGATTTCCCCTGATCATACACATTTTATTGTGATCTACGAAATTTTCTCATGACATTGTAACTGATACAACGATCATACCTATATCTCAGACATCGTGAGATACACAATTGACTTAGATATATCTCAGACATTGTGAGATACACAACTTGTTTATTCATATATCTCAGGCATCGTGAGATATACAGTTGACTTAGATATATCTCATACATTGAGAGACACACATTAGTCTTATTTATTTTCCAACATTGTGAGTTGCACAATGGTCCCCCTGGTATTTCTCAAACATTGTGAGAAAACTATTTCATAACTATGAACTCACCAACTCTTTTGAATGCTATGTCGACTTTCTCTGATTATTTTACATCTCTTCTTCGATGATGAGTGTGAACATTCATTCAATACTCTTGGAACACTTACGATGCCTCATAATACACCGCTTGGTAACTCATCAGTTAAGTATGAGTGTCGTGTTGGGAATTCTTAAGTAGGATGATTTGGAATATCCTTATTTAAATGAATTGGGANCCTCAATACCCTCACTACCCACAAAAAAAAAATAATAAATAAATAAATAAATAAATAAATAAATAAATAAATTAAAAAAAAAACATATCGACCTCCCATAAAACGAAAAAAAATAAAATAAAAATCAACCTCCATTTTCGTTATCATATCAGCCTCCATCTTAATAATCCTATCCGCCTCCTTCAATACCCTTTTACTAGCCGGAACAAAAAGAAGAATCACGATAGATCTGTGACCACAACCGTTTGAATAATCAAACCCTTGACATGACATAGACTCGCGTATCAATTTCCAATATGTATCAAACCCTTGCCGCCGCCATGGTGGATCTACCACGGTGAAAACCCTACATACCCTAAACCAACAAACCGGGCTTGGGCTTATTTATCCTCTAATACAGTTGACATATTAGTTTTAAATTTTGGTCAATTACAATTGGTTTGATACATAGACTCGTGTATCAATTACAATTGGTGGAGCAAAAGGTGGGATATAAAAATTAAGAATTGTTAGTATTCCAGGTTCAATTTATTAGATGGTAGAATATGGTAGTTGGCCCAAGTCCGGTTTGTGGGGTTAGGTCTATTTATCCTCTAATATTCATTATCTTATCGGCCTTGCTCAATACCCTCACTACCCGTCAAACGAAAAAAAACACATATCGACCTCTCATAAAACGAAAAAATAAAATAAAAATCAACCTCCATTTTCGTTATCATATCAGCCTCCATCTTAATAATCCTATCAGCCTCCTTCAATACCCTTTTACTGGCCGGAACAAAAAGAAGAATCATGATAGATCTGTGACCACATCCGTTTGAATAATCAAACCCTTGACGTGACCATAGACTCGTGTATCAATTTCCAATATGTATCAAACCCTTGCCACCGCCATGGTGGATCTGCCACGGTGAAAACCCTACATACCCTAAACCAAAAAACCGAGCTTGGGCTTATTTATCCTAATACAGTTGACATATTAGTTTTAAATTTTGGTCAATTGATTCTTGGATTAATCTTTTATGTTTTAATTTTTATACTAGGGCCAATGACTTAAATAGACCAAGAGAAATTTTTTATCCACTTCATAGACCATGGTTTATGTTTAGAAAAAAAAATCCAAATATAGACTGCCCGACTGCACGATTTTTTTTGTGCTCGACTCCACATTTTTTTTGCTCGACTTCATATTATTTTTACTCGAATCCACTATTAGGAAAAAAAGGTCGTGTGTTTATAGGTTGGAAATCAACTTTGTTTTGGTCTATAAGTAATTAAATCTTTATACAATACAAACATTATCATCTTTTGCACTTAAGGTCTTTCAATGTAGCTTTTCGATTGTCTTCAGGTCAAAAAGGCACAAAAACTACCCAAAAAATTAGCCGCAGACAACAACATCCAAAAAACAGCGTTTGTCTATACAACGATCATATTTCATTACTCTGCATACACACAAATCACGTGTAATGTAGTTAATAACATGGCTTCATTGATACATTTAAAGGTGTTTGGTTGCTGTTTTTGCTGTCAATCCAGGACTTCCGGTTGCTATTTTTGTTTAGCTGATAACAATAACCAAACACAACGAAAAGAACAAGGCTATTAGAGTTACTTACAATAATTCTACTACATATCTGTGGTTAGTGAAATTGATGAAACTTTGTGAATAACCATATCTTGGCGGGGCATTTATATTAATGCAGCTATGGCGGTTTTTTCCTATTTCTTCTGATACATTCTTACGCATTTCAACCTCTATTTTTTTACTGATATGAAATGGCATTGTTTTTACCGTGAATATATAATAAGCTAATAAGATGACTCCATTGATATACTTAAGGTTGTTTCGTTGCTGTTTTTCTTTTTAATTTTAAACCTGGACGTTTGTATTGATAGTTGGCCTAGGATAGTTGGATTACAAACAAGTTTTAATAGAAGTACATCTTAATTATCATCATATCCATCTTTATGTCTTCCTCAGGCTAATCAAATACTCGAGTGTGTAAACATTGAGATCAGTGACATGTTTCAGTTGTTTATCATCAATGAATATGTAAAAAATGTGACAATGTAGTATGAATGCTTCGAGATGAATTGAAGCAAACATGGGATTATTTGCATTGTGGAGAGGCAAATTTACTAAGTTGGCAGCCATGATGGATATCAGATCATAAATGTGAAATATTATTTTAATGCTATTGATGCCAAACTTCTCCTAGGTATGCTAACGACGCTGTTCAGATAGTAAAAAGTTTGAAACGACATCTCTATGTGGTATAGCTGGTCGTTTTCTGCTTTTAACCATGTCATATGATAATTGGGCCACTAGATTTACTTAAGTAATTGGTGAGAATATAAGAGGCAGTGATGATAAGTTTGAATGCTTTTGGATGGATTTGAACAAATGTGAGATTATTCTACTGCATCATGGCGGGGCAAACTCAATAAGGTGCTGTTTGTTTATTAAGAGGCTCTGAATCTGAATTTGATTCGCACATCTGAATCTGAATATGCAGTAGAAAAGTCTGAATCTGATTCCCATCTTAATCTGAATAAGTGGTTGAGCAATCTGAATCTGACTCAAATAAAGCTGTTTGTTCTTCTAAAAATGTCTGGATGTGTTAAACTATTAGTTTTTACAATCTATAACACTATAAGATTCAGTCCTATAATTTAATGTGCAGGCGTCAAGATTGCATAGGGTACAAGATAGCTAATGCTCGGAATTCAATGCAGCCTCATAATAACTATACAATCATGAAAGGAGATGAAGTGCAAGGGTTGCCCGAATTGATCACATGACATTTAGTATAGAATTAAAAGTCGGTTAGATGAAGTGCAAGGGTTGCGAAAGGTGGCAAGAATAATTAATGATTTAACCTAATTCATGCCTATATAAACCAGCCAAAATCACATTTAGTATGTACATTTGAAGACGATTCACACATCTTTTAGATCTTTGATTGTTGGCAGCGGTATGTAAATTCTCTTTTGCAACATTTTGGAGATGATTCACACATCTTTTAGATCTTTGTAATTAACTCGGTCTTCTTTTTTTTTCTTAATTTAGTTATCATACGCAGGTACCATGAAAATCACACAAGATAATGCATGCTCAGATAAATGGAACCAAAGGCTGGGATACCAACTATTTTCTTTGTTTCTTACATATTTAGATGATTGTTATAGATAAATATATATATAAATATATGTATTATGTTAATGCATTTTCATATACAAGTAATTTATGTGCGTTTTCTATTGATGTAGCTCACATGTGCGAATTGATTCAAGAAAATGCGCACGAGCATGTATATAAAGCAACATTTAAATGGTTAAATGATACTTTTTAGCGTGATTAGTTTATGTAAGTAGTTGCTTTCGAATGCTCTTTGAGAAATATTAGAATTAATTTATCGTGTGCAATTGAATTATTATTGAAAAGAAGAAGTTCCGCGCATCGCAAAGTGTTTTCTTTTCCTATATGTAGAATCATTAGTGACAAACCAATATTTACGCCCATTAAATGAGTTTGCCATAATAGCAAAATACGACATATTAAAAATATCACATTAAGTAACGAATAGAAAGGAAAAAATATATAATTTTGACTTAAAGCCGTTTGTAAATTATAATATCAAATAAAAAAGTTGAGTTTTAAACATAAGCAAAAGTTCAAACTTTTATTGAAAAACAAAAACGGTGCATTTAATGTGAAGTATATACAACATCGAGATGGAAGTGCAAGGCTTGCCGAAATTGATCACATGATATTTAGTAATTAGTATAGAATTAAAAGTCGGTTATGGATTGAGATGAAGTTGAAAAGGTTGCAAGAATAATTGATTATTTAACCTAATGCAATATATATAGATATATGTATTATGTTAATGCATTTTCATATACATGTAATTTATGTGTGTTTTCTATTGATGTAGCTCACATGTGCGAATTGATTCAAGAAAATGTGTACGAGCATGTATGTAAAGCAACATTTAAATGGTTAAATGATATTTTTTAGAGTGATTAGTTTATGTAAGCATGCAACTTGAATAATGAATATAAAAGAAAAAGTACATAATTTTTGCTCGAACCCATTTTAAATTAAAAAAATTAAGTTTAAGACATAATAGTGGAGTCCAAAGATTTTAGGAATTATTAATAGTGTGTTAATTAATATTCATTTCGTTAGCTATTTAGAATTGAGTTTATTGATAAAATTTATTAATATTAGTTAGACTTCAATGTTAATTTTCAATGAAATTAGTTGTACAATAAAATGAGATGAAGCTAAAAAGGATTGTAACAATTTTTATACAGTTTATGTGGCATATTTATATATATACATTATTACACAAACTTTAACTTACAAACTTAATAAAGAAAATATTTAACGCACATTAAACTATGACCAATTAGATAGACCCGTGTGCTTCATATTACCATGCAAAAACCATCTAATGGACAAGTATTGTAGGGCTAAGTAATAGACCAAAAGAAACAAAGCCATTTTTTTATCATGCAAATAAGTAATAGGCCAAAAGAAAC
>LBNU01024333.1:11899-22951 GCA_014162995.1 Artemisia annua | reverse complement strand
TCCTTACATGCGTCCTGTAATACACACATGACCACACGTGATTGTTAGAACGATCACCGGCATCCCCAAAAATTCTCTTACCCAAAGTCGGAAGTTTGGAACGTGGTGATAAGTACAAGAGTCACAAGACTCATGCGTTGGCTTGTTAAGGGTGGGTGGCACCAAAGCTTGGCCAATCGAGTTCTTACAAGGCAAATAGAATGTCAATCTTCTTCCTGTTCATTCTCTGACATCCACAGTGAGTACAGTGTTCGTTTGGTTGTTATTGGGGAGTTTTAGAGGTGCTAAGGAATGTTGTGACACATTTCGTCTCTTTGGCATCCACGAGTTGGGAGCTTTACTTTGGGCAAAATGGAAGTAGTGAACGAGCGAGGTAACGAGTAATATTTATCATTCTTGATTATTGGCTTGGTGGTGAATCGAGTCACATAATAACATGACTAGGTTGTATGTAGAATTCGTAAAATATAGGGTGCGTTTGTAGGGGTGTCGAGGCAGGCAACAAGAAAGAAAAGAAAAAAATAACATAGGGGCGTTTGGGCTAGTAAAGCCCAAGTGGGCTTGGGTTGGTTCTCGGCCCAGCAAGAAAGAAAAGGAAAGAAAACTAAGGAGTCCGTTTGGTTTAACAGNTTAGTAGTTGGGTTTAAGTGGCCCGTTAAGTGTTGTAGGCCCATTTAGCAAGTTTAATGGGTCGGGTTACGGTCCAATAATATTAGTGGGTAGTCTCGAGAATTTTCGTAGGCTCGGGAAATATATAAATAATGTACGGTATTTAAACGAAACGTATATTAATAAATATAAACGTTTAAATATTAATTCGCGATAATTTAGACTATCTAGGTGTGTGAGCAAGCATCGTTTCTAAGCAAACATTAAATCACGATATACCGTTGTGATTTATATGATAAGTTAAATAAATAAAAAAAAATTTGTCATACGTAAAAGTGGGTAATTAAAGTATGTAATAACTTGTAAGTATTTAATAACCGTTGGGGAAAATTACGAGAGGCTACATATTTAAACAGGCAAAGACTGATTGTTCACAAGCTTACACGGATCCACATATCCTTGCAGGATCCATGAGTCTGCAGGATCTGTGGTCTGCAAATTTCAAAATGCATCTGCAGTTGATGTTTCTCCCATAGCTTTTGCAAAACACAGAACATCAACAACAATGTACAAAACACAACATCCTTTATTCTAGATCTCTCTACTCCCATCACTATAAAAACACCAAGCGAGGCATCAATTATAACTAATGATGTGTATCTTCTACTGTGAACGGGGTTTCTTCCTTCTCTTCAGCGCTATCACTCCAAGAATCTCCAACGAACGCCTTTTGATCTTTGTTCTTTGGTGGTTTGGGACAGTCACCAATGAGATGGTTTGGGTCTCCTCATTTTTAGTATTCCCTTTTCCTTTCACCTTTGAACTTTCCTTTTCTTTATTTATGGTTTTTTGTGAGTTCTTCTTCTCGTCATAGGGTTGTTTTACGAATTTTCCTCTCCTTTTGAAAAATTTCTTGAAATGTCTAACCACAATTGCATACTCTTCATCCTCACTACCGATAGTGGAGCTATCATCAGTTGACTTATGTGCGTAGCTTTTAGTGCAAGAGATTTAACCTTCTATTTCTTGAGCTTAATGATTTTCGAATCTTTTTCCATTACCGCTTCATATACTTTAAGATTCCTGACTAGCTCGTCTGGTTGAAGTGATGATAACTGATAAGTCCTTTGATTATTTTGTATCTGCCACCTTTAGCCTCCACTTTAGATAGAGAACCTTGATAAATTTGTAATATAGTTTTTGATAGAATAAGTTTCATCAAGTGCTTTTATCATTAAGCTAGTTTTAGAAATTCATAGTCATACCTTAAGTGATTTGTGGCAAATGATAACTATTTCTAAATCATGTTCACGCAAACTTTTACATAATACGCTTTTATATTTATCATTAACAAAATGTAGATAAATCGTCAACTATATATACTAATAGTTTTATGCAATTAATTATTAACACTAAATTTACAAAGATTTTAAAATATCATATTTACTAGGGGTGGCAATCGAGTCGTGTTCGTGTTGACTATTTTGGGTTCGCGGGTTGGCGGGTTGAAATAACCTCAACCCAAACACGACCCATTTATTAATCGTGTCAAAGAAGTTCAACCCTAACCCAGACCTGCATAACACGTGTAACCCGTTTGTGACCCGTTTAACCTGTTTAAGTAAATAGGTCAAGCTGTGAATAAGATTGGTAGTTTGTTAATTTAACTAGCTTAAATGAAAAAAATGATATAAGGATCTCAAATATCATAAAAATAAAATACAAATAACTATACGACAATTTCAATGATATCTGAGTTATAAGTTATAAGCGTCAATTTCAACAAAATCTGAGTTACAATCATAATTCACACATATTAAGAACATAACAAAATACATTTTATCCATATCCAACATTAAAACCAAGTTATATATTTTAATTTTAGAGGCTTATATACTTAAACGGGTTCACGTGTTGACCTGTTTAACACTTGCTCAACCCAAACACGACCCGTTTATTAAACGGGTTAGACGTGTTGACCTGTTTTTGACCCAAACATGTTTATCCTCAACCCAAACCTGTTTAACTTCGTGTCGGGTTCGTGTCGTTTATCGTGTCGTGTCGAGAATTGCCACCCCTAATATTTACACACTTACTTGTAAAATAAATTAAATATGTGGGTAAGAAAGATGGAAGGAAGATTATTAGACAATATGATTGGACCACTACACTTCACACATGCATGTATGAAAATTATTTTGTACAATTTATGTGGATGTAAATGTAAATATATAGGAAGACATTGCACCCAAAGAAAATGTAACTCACAATTCCACGAATTATATCTGAAATGCTTTATCAAATTGACTTGACTAACATAGCAACATCCCATATCGCATTTCTTATTATTTATTCTTTCTCACTTTCCCCTAATCGCATGTCAGAATAGAAAGCCTCACTAAACATTAACACTGATTACCAATAATAATGTAAACATAAACTGATAAAAGAAAGTGCTAGCTCAGTTGGCCATCAAGGTAAACTTGGAGAGGTCTCAAGTTCGAGTCTTACCATGGACCTTCAGGGGCCCGAAAAATAGAAGCAGGAGTGGGGTTTATCCCGTAAGGAGAAAGGTTCGACGCTTGCATACTGCCCAATTGGATGTAACTGTGGGCTCGAATCACTAACTATTAACTCGCCGTTAAAAAAAAATATATAGTGCAAGAAATAGAGCTCACATTAGAAGGAAAGTTATGGTGAGCAAAGGTTTGAATCAGTGATACAATAAAAAGGCTCACTTAGGGATGGAACTTAGTTGGGGCACGGAGGGGCCCTGGCCCCCTAAAATTCTGTGTCAGTGTATTAGTTTTATAATTAAGTTGTGTAGCAAGGTAGTAAAGATGATATTTACAGCATTGGCTCTTCAAAAATAGTAGTAGATATACAACATATATTTCTTGGTTGACTTCGGCAATTGCAAGTCTGGATTTTTGTTTTCTTGTAGAAAACTGTCTCTGTGTTTATGGTATCAATCCGACCCTTTTTATTTGCATAAATAAGATGTAGCTATTTTTTAACTTAACTGTTGGTAAGTATATCTACTAGGATTATCAGCGTCTCATTTAACGGCTATGATTAAGTGAATTGTTTGCTCTAGTTATCACATGGGTTTGTAAGATTAATACCATGAAAACTTGAAACATTTGCAATTTTATCTCTTTTGTAGTTTTGTGTATAAACTATACATGAGTGTCTTTTATATAATCTTTATATACTATGATCAAACAACTACTGAATTCTTGGTTAAACTACATATTGCGCGCTTAAACTATCAATGTAGGCCCTCCAAGAAAACCTTTCAAGTTCCGTCACTGCTCACTATATCTGAGTTTTTGGCAATTTACAGAAAAACTGTAGATGTGTGAGTAAAAAGTTAATTACTCCGTATAATTTTGAGCTGACACTTGCTATGAAATGTTATGTCATGATTCATGAAGGGTGAAAACTATGGTGAACTATTTTGACCGTATTAATTGACACTTTTTTTTTTTGCTTTCAGTGACAACTCGAAACGACAAATTAAATATCTTGTCTTGTCTTTGATAATCTTTTAATGTTACGTGATAGAGACCTTCAATTCAGTCTCTCGACATTCATGAATATCTTCACCCACTTTTCATTCATGAATCATGACTATCTCAAAGCTCATGAATGAATAAGACCCCCAACTCGTGACTCGTATTTTAATAGGTCATTGTACAACTATAATTTTCTTCTAATTTAAGACTAAATTACTTATATAGATTAATAAAATGTGGTTCAGTTATCAACATTATCTTGTAACATATAATGCACTTTAGTTCGCTGGAAAAACATGCACGTAGCATATATATGCAATATAAACAAACGATCCTATTGCGAACGAGATAACTTTAAGAATGACTACAAAATTAGGTACCTTCATTTTAATATACTCCCCTATTTATCTTAGATCTTTGTGAATGTTTGAACTCTATTCCAAGAATATATGAGGAACAAACATTTTATTTTACCTAGCTAATTTGCTTACATCTTGGTTGCTCTCAATCTACCATCTCGTCGATAGATAAATCGATGAAAGTTAAAATTTTAACAAACGAGGATGTATACGAGAATCGACACTGACCAATGATGATTAATGATAAAATATAAAATTGAACAACCATAAAAATAAAATTGGCTATAGTGCTTGCTAATTTGCTATCCTTCTTTTAAGTCAAGCAAGGAGTTGGATAGCTATGAAACGTATATATCTTTTAAATATATATATCTTCTGTAACTACAAAAATAAAAAAGCATGGACATATATCTTGAGGCCATAACGATTTGTCATGGGGAGAATTGGTTGTTTGGATTGAGCTTTCGGTTTGGTAAGGAGACACTATCTGTAGATTGACGTTTGTTTGTGCCCAAAGAATATGGTTTTTTTTATTGGTCTATTCCATATATCAATTTACAAAAAATTATGAAATGAATAGTAAAATAGGGTTGTTACATATTTTAATTTGCTTTCACTGTATCTTTTAAGTATATTGTTTATGCTAGACGAATACTCGCGTAAAGCGATAATGTATAATGACAAATAATTATATTTGCGAAATCGTGATTCTAGTTTGATCATTGATGCAAAACTTACGAGTTCAATTTATAATAATTGCGAGAAAAGTGTTACTAGTAATAGGTTAGAAAAAAAATAATAAAAAATTAAGGATTAAACAATATTTAAAATTAGATGATATTAACATTTTTAATCAAGAGTATAATAATACACTAATATTACTCAATTTTAAGCTTTTAAGTTTTAACAAATATCATTCACTTTTTATAAGAGCAACCGTGTAAATTGGTATCGATATAAAAACCGTATATTTAAGAAATAAAAGAAAAATTGATTAACACGTAAAGATTGATCAATATTAAAAATTTGTCATTAAAAAAGTTGTAGAGATTGGTATTGATAGATCAACCGTGTGATTTAAACTTGTTTTGAAACATAAAGTAAAATAGTAAAGCTTGTCATTAAAGTATTTAAGTTTTAACGATATTATAGGGAATCAAAATTACTCAAATTTTATGCACTTTTAAGTTTAAAAAAAATACATATACACACATTATAATTATAAGTAGTAGAGATAAGTTAAATTTTACTCAAAATACACCAATATTTTTTTACTTCAACTTTCATTTAAACTTTTAACTAGTAGTTACAATACTGGGCTAAAAGAGAATGTTATAATATTTATTGGAGAAAATTGCAGAAATCGTCTCAAAAGTTTGGCCAAATTGCATGTTTCATCCTAATTGTTATAAAAGTGCAAGGATCGTCCTTGTGGGGAAACCTTTGGTGCACGTATCGTCCCTGTGAAAAACATTTGAGGAAACCTTTTGGTGAAGTATCGTCCATGTAGGGACGATACTTGCACCAAAGGTTTCCCCAGAAGGACGATCCTTGCACTTTCGTAACGTTTGGGAAGAAACATGCAATTACGCTAAACTTTAAGGACGATTTATGCAATTTACTCTATTTATTGCATTTTTATACGCACGATGCGTCCACACTGTTAGCTTAACATATAATAGGACAACTCCATTTAATTTCCATTTATTTACTAAACGAGTACCTATGCATAGCAACGAGATTTTATAGCGGCAGATAGTTGTAGTGATAAAAAAAATTTATGTGTTATAAACGAAAAATAATAAAAGTTTGAGGAATTGTAAATGAAACATAATGTTTTGAAACCCGGTTCGACTCGGGTGGTTTAACCGGTTGAACCATTCCGGTTGAAAATCGGGTCAATTCAAACCAGGTCAACCCGACGGGTTGGGTCAAAAAACGGATCAAATTAAACCGGGTCAATCCGCCGGGTTTGAAGCGTCCCGGGGAACCCGATTTTTGATGTGCATTAATAGTTTCCTTTTGAAACATATGTTTCAACATTTCTTTTTTAGTTTCAACTTTTCACTTGCTAATAATTAATTGTTTCAACATTTCATTTTTATTTTTTTCTACATTTTACTTTCTTGACTTTTCACTTTGACCATTTTTGTTTTATATAGATTTGACAACTGTGAGTTAATTATGATATTAATCTATTTATAGACGAGGCGAATTAACGCATTAGGTGAGTTTAATATAGAACTCATATTTGTCATATAACAAATGAACTAATTATAGCCATCAATTTTTATATAAATTAATAAAAAATTATTTTCCACATTTTTTTTAAAACAACTGTGGAAAACTAGAAGGGGGTGTTGAATAGTTTTACGGCTTTTTAATTTACTAAAACTTTGTTTATGAAAACACCAATCCGAACTTTATATGATACCAAAAGACTTGCACAATTATGAACAACGATATCAACAAGTATATAATATGACAAGTATGTAAGTAAGTAAGTAAAAAGATAGAGATGGAAGGATGGCACCGTGAGACAAAGGATTTATAGTGGTTCGGCTACGAATCTCCTCTTCGTCTTACTCCACTCCCCGAGCACCTAACTCGGGAGTTTTCTTCACTATGTCAACAAGCTCCCTTATGGCGGAGAAAACCTTACACGACTTTTGCTTACACCAATTTACGACACTAAGCTAAATGTCGGGTCCTAATCCTAGCTAGAACCAATCTCACAACACACCACAACTTATCACTACTTCTTCACTACTTGTACACACCTCAACTTCTTCACTACTACACACCACTTCACTACTTCACTACTTAATCTTCTTCTCTACCCAACTTCTATTCACAACTAGCTCTCCTAGAACTACTTACTATAAACACAACACAACTTCACAAATGCTATACACAATATACACAACAAATATACAATACTTCTTAAACTTGAGGTTGAAGGAGTATTCTTCTCTTGCACTTTGGATGAGGATGGATGAGGAGGGATTGAATTACTTGAAACAAGGATTAATAATCAAATGATCAAAGGGTTTTAGAAGATATTTAGAGAGATTTAGATCTGAAAATTTTCGTGCAAGAGGTGAGAAAAATACCAGGTTTGAGGTGGTATTTATAGGAGAAAATTTCTGACAGAATCTGACAGTGGAGCGTGGCCGGCCCCCTTAAAATTAAGGGGGCCGCCCCTTATAATTAAGGGGGTCGCCCAGCTGTAACGGCCAGATTTTCTATCTTTTAGTGGGGAAAGTTTATTTGGTGAAAAACTAACTGATTTTGGTTAAAAATTTGAATTCATATATTTAGTATGATTTAAACATTTTCTTTTATTACCAAAAATGTTTTTCAAAAATATATAATATGTTTATATTATTAAATAAACTTTGTAATAATTAATTAAATACCCCTTTGATCATGAGATGTATTAAGCACTAGTTTATTCATACCTTAAGTGATTAAGTTGGATAAAATGATATAAACTAGCTTAATACTTGTTTACGTAGTAATCTTACGTTTAATGATTTTACATTTTGTGATCGTCAAAACGTAGAGATATCGAAAAATATAAATAACGTTTTTATGCATTATTTATGTCAAGAATCTCCCCCTTTTTTATGATTACAAAATCTAAACTCATTAAACAAAAATTAGTATATATACAAGTATTATTGTGAGTTTATATCAATTATCCCCCTTTTTGTTAGCATCAAAAAGGTTATCCCGATAAACTTGGAGCTCCCCCTTGACGTATACTCCCCGTCGTTTTGAGGTCATAAAGGAAATCGAGAGATGGAATGCTTGCAAAAATATTTAGAGAGCACAATATATATATAATGCATACAAATAAAGCAAAGCATAATAAATCAAATACATGGTAAAAGCAAGACAATTAAGTAAAAAACATGGCAAAAACAAAACATTCATTAATAAATTTATTAAAATAGATTATGTTAAAGACATAATCTTTAGTACATTAGCATGCATATATGCTTTTCTTAGTAAACTATACTAAGAAGATGCTAAGTTGCCATCTTGAGATTGCTTGGCCTTGCTTAGGAGACAAAAGGTTTTTGATGATTTTATTTGGAAGCATGGAGGTTTGGTTTAGTGGTTTGTTGGTGATGGGTATGGAGTGGAAGGATTAGGTGGTGGTGATGTTGACGATGTTTTAGTAAGTAGATGCTCAATCCAAGTGAGACGTTCATTGAGAACAAGGTGTTGTTCTTGGAGAAATGTACAACAAATGCAATTGTTGACATGATTCTCAAGATGGAACAAATGATTTGATGGTGATGAGTTGGTGGATGAGGGTTGTTGATCCAAATTGCGTTGAGTAAGGTGCAACGCAAGAAGAGCATTATGTTCATGAGCTTCCATGAGCTCTTCAACGAACTTTTCATGTTCGGAGGTAGGTGATGATGGTGAAGTTGGATTTTGATTTGGGTTTGTGGTTTGGTCATGAGTCATTTGATTCATGTTTGGATGAGAGTGATGGTGGTTGTTTTGAAATTGAGCATCTTCCTCAAAGGGATCATTTGGTAGAGATGAGATGGGTGAAGGTGGAATTTTATTGGTGAGTGTGATTGTGAGGTTGTCTTGGTGATGTAGAAGAGTGGTATTATTTGGGTAGTTTGAAGGCTTGGGTATTGGTTGGCTAGAGACAACATCATTTATTGATGATGATTTTTGACAAGTATCAAGCTTTCTTCTCCATACGGGCTTGACGGAGATTTTAGCAACTCTTGAAAACTTGGGTTTTTGGTTGTTGGGAGATGACATGTTTGGATGAATGAGCAATGATTTGTGATGGTGAGAAGCATTTATAGTGTGATGATTTTGTGTTTATGGAAGGAGAATATGTGTTGGATTTGATTGACAAAAGGTGTTTGTGAATTCAGGGAAATGAGGAATCAAGATAAGGTGAAATGGACTAAAAAGCAGAAAGCAAACAGGAAACCTCGTCCTACAGATGGCCGGCCCCCTTAATTGGTGGCCGGTCCACTTAATTTTAAGGGGGCCGCCCCTTTGATTTAAGGGGGCCGCCCTGGTCTGAGGACCCAGGTTGCCAGAAATGGGTTTTTGGTAAAGTTTTTCCAGAAAGAAGTTTGTTTTGGGGTTTGGTTTTGGGCAAGACCAATTCTTTAGGCAACTAGATAAGCATTTTCATAGTCTAATTTACATGAAAAGCATACATGCTATAGCAAATAAACATATAAACATAATTAAGCATAATTAAGCATGCATATTAAGCTAATAAGCAATAAAGCAATTAATATCACATAAGGCAACTAACTTAAATGAAGGCACCTATTAGTGGCTAACTAGTGATGGAACAAATGTGACAATGAAGTTCTTGATTTTGTTCTAGTGTGTGCCTATATGAAACAAATGTGGAGTAAAGATTGCTTCGACTCCTATGAAAAAAAAATTATCCTATGAAACAATCTTTAGTCTCCTTGAATTAATTTTGCTCATTTATAAATGTCATATACAAGTATATATTGGATTATATACTTATAGATAACGAGAGTGAGACTATTATGCATGATTTTAGAAAAACGTTTTTATCATTATTCAACAATGAGTTTTCCTAATTGTGAGAATGATTTTGAAATGAATTGAGGTTTTTCTTGAAAGTATAATTAGGCAAACAAAATGTCTCAATTCCTGATTTTGTGCAAAACAAAATCCTAGACTCAGATTTGAGAAGAAAGAAAGAAAACAAAGAGAATTTTTACCATCAGATGGCCGGCCCCCCCTTAAATAGAGGCCGGTCCCCTTAATTTTAAGGGGGCCGCCCTTATAACTTTATGGGGACCGCCCATCTGACACTTAAAAGTGTCCAGAATTTTGAAAATTTCAGAAAGTTTTGATCCTTCAAGAAAAATCAATCAATTTGTTCCATCATTCCTAATCCTAAATGCAAGTGGTTAAATAATTCACGCTTAAGGGGCTTAGTGAATATGTCGGCAATGTTATCTTCCGAAGCTACCTTTTCTATTGTAATGTTTCCTTTTTGTACATTATCCCTAAGAAAGTGATGACGTATTTCTATATGTTTAGTCCTAGAGTGTTGAACGGGATTCTTACTTAAATCTATAGCTCCTTTGTTATCGCACATAATACGGATATTTTCTAACTTAATGCCATAGTCTACGAGAGTTTGTTTCATCCATAGTGCTTGTTGACATGCCTTTCCGGCGCTTACGTATTCGACTTCGGTGGTAGAAATGGCAAGAGCGGTTTGCTTCTTCGAAAACCAAGATGTTAAACAACATCCCATAAACGTGCAAATTCCGCTAGTGCTCTTTCTATCTACGTAGTCTCCCGCATGATCCGAATCCGCATAGACAATGGTTTCTATGCCGGATCCCTTAGGATACCATAATCCTAAGTGTATAGTGCCTTTAATGTATCGAAAGATACGCTTAACCGCTTCTAGGTGAGAGGTTTTGGGATCCTCTTGAAAGCGAGCACAAAGGCAAACACTAAACATGATATCGGGTCTACTTGCCGTTAAGTATAGTAAACTACCTATCATTCCTCTATAC
>LBNU01024330.1:0-15202 GCA_014162995.1 Artemisia annua | reverse complement strand
ACGCAACAAATCGGGCGTCATCATTGTTTAAGTAGACACCATTGCTGCTATAAGCCCATCTCTCGGCAGAAGGAAAGAAATAAGTTCCTTCATCAGTTAGATCTTGTTCGTATTCATTTCCCTCAAACTCTAAAGCGGATCCGCCACTATTAATAAATAAATTAAAACCTGTTTCAATAAATAAAAAGACGATATAACATTAGAGATAAATAAGTTTGAATTACGAGAATGTTTATCAATAAAAGCACGAAGAGAATGACTACTCACGGTTGGGGTTTCTGCTGCAAGTAAGTTCGTCTCTCAAACACCAAGAATTTCTACACGATAAATGTTCTTGTTTAGCCATGTCACAGATATAATAACCGAGACAAACAAGAAGAAAGAATAGAAAGACATCTTACTGGCTGTTTGCTTGTGAAGATGCAAGGGAAGCTACTAAATTCCTATGAAATTATTAAAAGTGACCGAATGGTTAATGAATGTAAAACAGAATGTCGATGTTTCCTGTGCTAATGTAAATAAATTCTTACAAGCTAGCCGGAACACAATTTCGTTGTTGTGTATCTGTAAAATTGTTGTAGGATAAGTCACTGCAAATGAGAAGTAGATGATAAAATTAGTAAATTACAATCTACAAATATCGTAACTATATGAACTTTAAACATGAAGTTACTAACATCTTTCTATTATTTGCTGAAAATACCCATGCGGGAATGGATCCAGATAACGAGTTGTTATTTAAAAACCTGCATCCATGGAAAACATTATTTGAATTTCAAATTTAAGTAGAATTTAAACTAAAATATGTGTTACGAAAAGAGTTTCTTCCGAGTAATATATTGCGCGTACACTGTTTCATATTCTGGTAGCGTCCCAATTGAATCAGGTACTGGACCATCCAAAAAGTTGAAGCTCAAGTCTCTGTAAAAGATGGTTCCGATTATATAAAAATAATGACAAATCAGCAAATTCTGCTCGAAGATTTCAGTCACTAAACTACTAATTGACTCACAAGTTTTTCATCGAAGTCATCTGTCCTATATAGTCAGGTATTGAGCCGGTAAGCAAGCAGTTTCTCAGGTGCCTATAAAGAAAATATTAGAAAAAGAAATGTCAAATTTCTATATTAAGTTAGTAAGTTACTCATATTGTAATCAACTCACAGTCTTGCCATCCGAGTCAGATTTTGAAGATCAGGGAAACTTGTACTTGGTCCAGTCAAATCAGTTATCCTCCTGAGAACCATATTTCACATATGGAGTAAGTTTTATGATCAAATTTTCATTAGGAAACTCGAAATAATATATTGGTGAAACAAAGTGAGCTCACAATTCTTGTAAAGCTGTCATCAAAGATACTGTGGAAGGAATAGGTCCCGCCATTGATGTTCCTTGCATATCACTGCACAATGAATTGTATAATAGATATTAATTTGAGATAATCATTAGTAAATGTATCCAACTTGTCACAAAATTCTAAAGTGTGTATCAAATTATTAATTTTCCTATTGTATGTAACTAACTTTTCTAATTTAGAATAGTTTCCAAAGATGGAAATAATATACTCACAGTCGTGTGAGTCTTGTCCAGTTTCCGATGAAGCCAGGTATTTGTCCCGATAGTGTACTTCCATCTATTCGACTACAAGTATTGTAAATATATATTAATCATCAGGATGAAATTTTAAATGGGTGACTCATGGAAAACTATTTGAAAATCAGTATGTCACTACAACTTACAAATCTGTAAGATTTAACAGATTGCCAAATGAATCTGGAATGGTTCCTGTGAAGTTATTTGCCGAAAGAAGCCTGCAAGGAAAAAATTATCATTGCTAATAATATTACGGCATTATGATTAAGAAAGCTAGTTAAAAAAATTGTGGTAGTCTTACATTCTTCTTAAGCGAGGCAGACGGCCAAGACTTGCAGGAAGCTGTCCATCAAGAAAATTATCTTCCAATACTCTGTTTACAAGATCTCAAATGTAAGAGTAGTGAAAAATGTGATACATGATAAACTTATTGAGTAAATTAAGTTCTTTACTTACAATTCCTCGAGTGTTCTTATATTGCCTATCTCCCTAGGTATTGAACCACTAATACGGTTACCTATAGCACTCCTGTACAACAAAATAAGTATCACGAGACTGTTTCAACTAATATACACGAAGCAACGCCTAAGAAAACAGAAATTTTTACAATGTGATAAGGGGAAGTTCAGCAAAACGAGCTGGAATACTTCCACTGAGATAGTTGCGGGAAAGATCTCTGCAAAACAATATAATGATAAGTTTTTATAACGAATTGGTGTATTGCAATAAGCCGCCAGTATATGGCATAATTACTACCAGATTGAATAAGTAGACTTACATTTCTTGTAGAAAAGTGAGATTTGCAAATTCTTCAGGAATGACTCCTGTCATATTAAGTCCCTTTAACTGGCTAAAATTCATTATAAAGTATTTAAAAGTATTAGTGAAAAAGATATACCAATGTGCGAAATATACGTGTAGGAAACAATGAAATATATATAGACAGATCCATACATGCGTGTAATGTGACATTCGGTTGTGTTACAGCTGCAGGTTACATTGCTGCCAAACGCAACAAGCCCTTGGCGGTTAACGGTAATTGTATTGTTTAGACCTCCACCTCCGCTGCATGAATTGCTAGTAACCCGCCAACCATCATATCTTAGCCTTGAGGCTATCGCCTGAAGTGCTTCAACTGTCATTGGTCATATAATTAATGAGCGTGACATTCAACGAACATGCATGAAGCATTTCATGATCTAGCTATCTACAAGTTAATTTCTTTCCATATATCATTTGAATTAAATATTGATTTAGTTAACGGATCATATAATTCCAAATCGGTCACGTGTTTTTCTCACGTTATGATCATCTAATGTTAAAACCAACAAAAGGAGCTGAGGTCGTTTATAAATAACACGTGTTAGACAGTAATTAACTAAGTATACATAGAAATTACAGATCTCAATATCTCATTTGTACTTGATGTAAGAGTTTAATAAGGTTAGTAACTTTGTATTATGAATGACTTCTTAACATTGCATGTTTAACTTTCTCAAATGTAAAGTCAAGGAAGAAGATAAAACATTGCATGTTTAATTTTCTTTAATGTAAGAGGTTAATGCATGTTTAATTTTCTGTTATCTTAAAAACTTGTTAACTTGTTCAAATCCTAATTCATTACTACTTTCTATGTTTTTTTTAATAGGATTGCAAATTTGACCAAATAGTCACTACATTTAATACTTAAAATTTGCATGTTGGAATAGAATACGTCAATGGTTACATGCGCGGAATTGAGGCGGCCAACATAGATTAATTATTAATGACGAACCAATACTTTTGATGTGACCCACTCTACCAACTATATCCAATTGTTGACATGTTCAACTTCTAAAAGAGTGACCTACTCCTTTTGTCAATAATTTAAATTACCAATCTTTGTTATGCTGCGATTTTCTTTTTATTAACCATGATTTTCTTTTTTTTTTCGACTAATCCATAGGGTTTGTCCACCACGATATAAACACATACCGGAAAAAGCCTCATTTTTAGGAAGGTTAGCATGACTATTTTCGGATTGCTTGCATCAAGTGAGAATTGAACTTCATTGATATCTCTCGCATGTCAGGGCTTATCAAATATTTTCACACTAAGCCACCCTCGAGTGGTTCAAGCTAGTTGTGAAATTTGATTGTCGCTATAAAGTTAAATCGCTCTTGCTAAAGGCAAGTTAAATAACTACCGAGAACATTGATCAATTAGATTAAATCACTCGTAAAGTAGATTACATTAATCGGTTAAATTCGTTCTCTAATAATGTATCAATGTGTTACTACCATACTGCATTGCGACAATTTTGTTTCATGCTGAAAGAGTCAGAAGCAGGCTAACTAACCAAACAAAAATATCTTTCAATTATACATGGTCCAATGTATAGAGACAAAAACAAGACTACAAGTGGAAATAAATAAAATAATTCAATACATGATTTTGCTGTTGAAGCCTTAAGACTATTCTATGCCTGATAAAGTGTTAATATCTACAATAATTCTATAACAGATAATAATATTTTACACCAAAAGATGGAATCAATGAGAAAGCAAAATATATGAAGCAGAAATAACACATGGTACTAAGCTTAAGTTTACAAAAGATTATGTGAATTGTGAAGTCAAATAGCAAAACATTAAGGGGAGTACTGCTGATTCAAAACTACTTATGTGTTTATATTATCAACCGGCTTGTAGCCTAGCGTAAATTAAACCGTTGGTCCCTGTGGTATATGCAGATTTCCCGTTTAGTCTTCACTATGAAAAAATTACCGCACACCTCCCCAACATTTGATTTACTACATGGACCAACATTCGATCGTTGGGGAGGTCTGTAGTAATTTTTTCATAATGAGGACAAAACGTGAAATCTGCATATACCACATAGGACCAACGATGTAATTTACTCTAAAATTAAAGAGGTTATGAAACTGCTAGCTATTTTCATTGTCAGTTAACATTTCTTACTGCTTATCTGTTTATGTGGCTACCAATTATAACCATAAAATATAAAGATGCGATAAGGCTGATAAAGTATTAACACATGCCAGAAATATCACAACATTCAGATATTAAATATATACCTTCTTCAGGTGGCAAAAGCTGAGCATCTGATCTGAACCCATACAAAAGCAGCAAAATAACTAGCACAAGAAACAGCTTCATTAAGTATCGACTTCTTTTAACGTACTATATCGTTTGTGAAAAATGAGATGATGATGATAATAATTGAGGTTGGTGTTTTTCAAAGTATGAATGAAGTTGAAAATGAAAAATGGAAGAATGAGTTTGTTAAATAACAAAACAAACGACTGCTACATGTTAGACGTTGATATTGACTGTTTTCTAGCTACTATTTATCGCGGGATTATGTTGACCTCTTTTACGGAGTAATTTGCTTTACATATCCATATATGTTACGTAACACATTCAATGATTCATTGGTTCTTACTTTTGATTTTAAACATGACTTGACTTTATTATTACTTTTGAGTTAAATAAAACATGGTATATTGGTTTGGAAGGTGCTGCTGAGATTTGACAATAGCTTTGAAAAAGAATGACTTTTCATTTTTAGTAAAGCTGTTTGGCTTATGAGTTTTGTTTTCATAAATAGGCATGTAACTTATAAAAATAGATATTTTCTAAACTCTTTATTGAGGATGGATTTCTAAACCCATTCTTATACTTATGACTATAGTAATTTTCTAATACAAACCAAACGTCCTCAATTTCTTTGAAGGTAATTAGGATTTATAAACGATTATCTTTTATCTTTCATTGAAGATTTTGATCAATATAATAACTTGGACAATTTTTTTCTTCTCATTTTCTCGATCTTTGTTTGTATTGAAATTTTACCATATATAACCACATGTGTTTACGTTGTGAATTTTGAGATTTACATATCGTAAACACACGTGAAGTTTCAATAGGACACGTACACTATAAATCAAACATGATAGTAACAGAAAGGTAAAGTAGTGTCGTGTATTGTAGTCGTTATTGTGGTTTGGAATTGTTCATGGAATAATAGTGGTGTAACATAATTAATATCTTGTCCAGTCATATAATCTTTAATAAATCTGTGCACCAAAGACTTTTTCATTTTCTTTCAAAACTAGAGCTGAGCTAGTGGAACTTTTCAATTGCAAGTGGTTGCATGCAACGTAAAGTTTCTTTTTCTTATCAAGTAGTACAATAATTGATAACCTTGGACCAATCTCCATCTATCTCTTACTTGTAAATTGTATTTTGTCAGTTTCTCACCGTGTAAGTGGTTTTTTGTTTTGTTATGTTTCTGTTAATACAAGCCAGACACAAGAACAAAGTTATCGAATGTTTTTGGCTTTGCGATAGGCGAGTGACTTATCAACCAAATGTTTGTGGGTTAAAGTCTCCTTACATACTTGTTAGACATTATGTGTGGGATATATAAATGAAATTGTATTAAAAAAATAAATCACGCACATTCGTCTTTGAGAACAACAACGACCGATACTTACCATCCGTGTATATCTACATTTTTAAAAAAATGCAAAAACAACCATATGTAAATCTGAACAATCTTTATTTTTCTCTATTTCAAAATCACAAAATGAAAACAAAGGAATTTTTGCGCCACAACATACGTAACCATTGTGATCATAAGCTTCTATTCAAAATTACATATAAATAATATAAGGATTCCTTCAAATTAAAGGATATAAAACGAATCGAGATTAAAGAATAGTTCATGGCGGTAACATAATTTAAAAAAAAACATAATGAATAATGGCTGACTATTCTAGCATTCGGACAACAACAACGACTGCCACAAAAGAGAGTAGTTGGATAAAATATGTTCACATCCAAAAGCCTTCAATTGTCCATACTAATATTCAAACGTTCATTGTATACACGGTTCTTTTGGTTATTGAAATGTTTCATGAAGTGTATGTCGGAAATTTTGGTGAAAAAGTTGCATTTAGCTTTCACATAACTATGGGCGCACATATACATTCTAAATTACGTACGTAGGTGATATTCGTTTTTAGTTTCTTGCACTATCGCCTTTTAAGAAAAAATAATCTTGCACTACTCTATTTATTTCTTTTTCTTGCGAGTTAATTGCATTTTTGGTTCCTGTGATATTGTCAAATTGCAAATTTAGTCCCAAAAATATTGAAAGTGCACTGAATGTCCTTATTTTGAAGTTTCCGTTGATGTTTGGTCCCTGGGTCAAAGTTAAATGACTAAGGGCCCGTTTGGTTTGTGGGTTTGGGTTAGAAAAATGAACCCCACATCATTTTTATCCGTTTGGTGGTACTCGGATTTGGACTTAACACTAAATATTAAGGTGTGTTGTAAAGTAGGGGGAGTGGTAGGTTTTATGACAAAAATATGACCCACTTCATTTTCTCTTTATCTCTCATCTCACATTTTATCCAAATAATTTATAAATCATTTTTTTAAAATATAAAACAATTTTAAATATTTTTCTTTCTTTTACATTAAATCCAAATTCAAATGCAAATTCAAATCATAATCCTAAACCCACCTACAAACAAACGCACCCTAAACTACCTCCCTCTTTCCATAGGAACCAAAAATGCAATTTACTCATTTAAGTTTTCTTTTCAGCTTTTACAACCTACATCCTTGTTATTTGCACACAAAGTCACATTCAGTCCTTTTTCAAATTCCTCTCACGAATCATCCTAATTGTTGTCAAATTTGCCTTTTTCGTCCTTGTTGCCAACAATCGTTAGCATTTAACGTTTCGTCCGATTTTATATGTTTTTGCCCGTTTTCTTATATTTTTGTCCGTTTTTATACATTTTCGTCCGTTGTTATACGTTTTCGCCCGTTTTCTAGCGTCTTCATACGTTTTTGTCCGTTTTAATACGATGTCATCCATTTTTATACATTTTCGTCTGCTTTTATCCGTATTCAAACCTTTTGATCCATTTTTATACGTTTTCGCCCGTTTTCTTACGTTTTCGCCCGCTTTATTATGTTTTCATACATGTTTTTTCGTTTTTATATGTTTTCGTTCGTTTTATAGCTTTTTATACGTTTTATAGCTAATGGTAATATGTTATGGGTTGGTTCATATGTGTGTGACTTATTTGACTCATTTTAGTTGTTTTGTTACTTGTTTGATTAAATTCTCTCAGCATGAATTACTTAGGTACAAGATTAAATATAAATAAGCTCGTTTCATATACGTATCTTGGACTTGGGAAATGCATCAACCAAATCAATTCTACACAACTGAAAATGGAATAAACTGATGTTCAAACACTTATTAATCAAAATGTATCAGATTGTTCACTTTTTTTTTCTTGAAATGGCAAACTTTATTAGTTAAAATCAACTCTTTACATGATAATTCAAACAACCTATATGGACATGCCCATCTGAACAACAACCAAACTGCTAAACTGCAACAATTCAAGAACTATGCTGATGCAAGAACACCATTTTTCAAGAAATAGCACATCCACAGATGCTACCACTAGGCAACCATGGAGAACAATTCCTACTTGACTACACAGGACAAACACCCTACCTGAATACATTTGTAACCCATACAAAAACATCCATAGGCTCTTATTTAGGGCAGATACCAACCATTAGTTCCCACTCCAGGCACCACTAAGGAAAGGAACCTGGATATCCAAACACCCTTTTATTAGCACAAGGTACAAGACCATCAATAACACCATTAAGAAACAATACTATTCTGCAAATGTCTAATTTCTTGAACCTCAATAGACAGTTAACTATATTGCATATTTAGCGTCCCAGATTGTTGACTTTTCTAAGTCAAAGCTAGTTGATTGTTGACTTTCCTAGGTCAAACATATTTAGCATTCAACAAATAGACAGTCTGACTAACAAGAACAACCCACATTCAATTGATCAAATGCCATTACAATTTAGCCATAATATACATACAAACCAAAATGTAGTAAACATTGTTATTGATCAAATTTCATTACAACCATCACCAACTACTATTTTGCGACCCAAATAATATCATTTAAGCTTCACCAAAATAATAAAACCATAAATTTAACACCATCACAAACTAACAACTACTACCCAAAAGAGAGTTGATGGTGGATGGATAAAGACATGTCAAGCAGTAAAATAAACATACAACCCAAACAAAACCCAACTGATGATGAGATAGTTTTTGTACTTGGACTACTGTTCTTCAAAAAAAATCAATAACACCTTGAAGAGCATTAATCCTCCTCAACAAACCAGGGATAATCACTACTGACCTTGGGCACATGGGAGGATCGAACCATCCCAGAAAATGACAGTTTGAGCCCTGAAACAACACAAATGTGTAAATAAACAACTCATTGTGTAAACTTGATATACATTTCACTAACTAACCAAACTTACAATTGTTGGATAGCCATAAAAATGACGACCTGAATTCCTGTTTGTCCAGGAAGTCTTGACAACAGCTCATTTACCACATGTGGAGACCACCATTGTTGCTATGTATATGATATGTACACATAGCATTTTACTTTGCACACATAGAATTAATGAATAAGGACAAAAATACTCTATGTAATTTTATGTGTGCAAAGTAAAATCACATGTGTACATATCACTTCCCTTCTTTTTTTTGGAATATCTATGTGTTTACTCCATTTTGTTATGGAAACAACAGTCGTATATTTGTGGACAACAAGTTTGAATGCGTTACAAAAAGTGTTAGGGACCAAACGTGCAAAGAAGAAAGTGGTGAAATGACCATAAAACCAGCCATGACACATCATCTAATGAGGAAAGATATCACTTATTATCTGTAACGGGTCTCTAGGGACCAAACGAGTCACCGTTCGCAATATTGCGGACGACATAAGCAAAAAAACCAGATGGGGGACTAATTGTGAGAACGAGGTAGAGTTCAGGGACCAACGGTGTAATTTACCCTAAACTTTACATATTCATCCATTTAAAGTAAAATAATATATTTGTTTGAACCTGATTATCACAAGTTGGTTCCTTCACAAGTAACCATTTAGGATGTTGGAGGCTTTCGTTGCATACAAATGTAAAGAATTATTTGCAGCATACTTTCCATGTAGGTTTCGCATCTTAGTTTCTGATTTTAACACCTTCCTGCTTAAGAACGCAACAAGTATTAAGTTAGTATGCAATCAAAAGTAACCACTACTAACTCGTTCGATCTAGCCTTATTCTATCTAGAGTTGGTATAATCTATGAATACACATGTCAGGAAACATATAACAGACATTAATACATAATGCTAAATGAATGCACATATCAGTTCAGTTTGCTGTTTAGAGTTGGTTGAACCTAAATGAATAGGCATATTGATATGTTTGGTTGCAGACATCGTGATAGCTCATGACCTATTAAGTGGCAAAGTCTAGCCATTTGCTAATATATGCGTCAATTTGGGTTGTGTTACTAACATGACGAAAAATGATAGTTGCTTACTTGCTTGTAAAAAGGAAAATAACTAAGAAATGAATACATACAAGTACTAATTACATGATCTAACCCACCAAGGGTAGCTTAGACCTAAACACGTTATATATTGGGCATCCACCACACCAGCCTTTTCCTTTTAATCACCCTGTCGAAAGATGATTTTAGTTGTAGTCATCACCAACATAGCTAAAGCAAAGGTGTAGTGATTCAGAATTCACCTGGGTGCAATAACAGCTAATGACTAAATTTAACATTCCGTCAAATAGGTCACTAATGAAACTTCTATTTTATTACATACTTGCTATATCCATTAATCAGCTCCATAATTTAGTAAAATTCATCTTTAGTTTGTTTTCCCTGTAATGCGCCTTCTACTTATAACTTTTAGGGTGCGTTTGGTTCGCAGAATGTTTTTTTGAAGGAATTGTAATCTTTGGAAGGAATTGCAATTTGAATGAATTGTAATTCAAAGAATTGGAATGTGTTGTAATCGTAATCGTAATCTGTTGGAATTGTAATTGATGAAATATGTCATTGAGTTTGGTTGACTCGCAATGTAATGTAATTCAGAATAATAATAATAATAATAATAATAATAATAATAATAATAATAATAATAATAATAATAATAATAATAATAATAATAATAATAATAATAATAATAATAATAATAATAATAATAATATAATTTTATATAATAATAATAATAATAATAAAGAATAATAATAATAATAATAATAATAATAATAATAATAATAATAATAATAATAATAATAATAATAATATAAAATAATAATAATAATAATAATAATAATAATAATAATAATAATAATAATAATAATAATAATAATAAAAAATTATAAAATAATAATAATAATAATAATAATAATAAAATATTAATTGTTAATAAAATATTAATAATAATAAAATAATATTAGTAATAATAAAATATTATTAATAAGAAAAGTAATATAATAATAATATTAATATTAATATAATAATAATAATAATAATAATAATAATAATAATAATAATAATAATAATAATAATAATAATAATAATAATAATAATAAATATTTTTAATAATAATAATAATAATAATAATAATAATAATAATAATAATAATAATAATAATAATAATAATAATAATAATAATAATAATAATAATAATAATAATAATATTTTATAAATACTGATGCTTTGAATTATAAAATACTAAATTACAACGTAATTCAAAACTTTCCATCCAACTTGCAATGTAATCTAAATTCCCTCCCTTGATGTAATTGGAACGATTGAATTATAATTACATTGCAAACCAAACAGCCTACGTAATGTAATTTGAATAACAATTACATCCATTATGCAAACCAAACACACTACGTAATGTAATCAAATTACAATTACATCAAATTACGTCCGATTACAACAAACCAAACGGGGCCTTATAAAACTTAATAGACACAGACAAAGAGGGGGAGGAAGGTAAATTCGTTATAGAGTGACACATGTTAATATAAAAAAGTTCACACTTGTTTTGTATCTGTCAAACTTTATTTCTAAAAATTTTCATAATTTTCACACTTTAAACACCTACCTATCTTTTAAATTTATTTTTTACGGTAAAACGTGTTACAAAACTATGTATATATTTTACACACTTTTTTATGTTAAGAAAGTATAATATTTATCCACACTTTTAACCGTGGATGTTATTTAATCACATTTTTAAGTGTGTTATTTTTTCTCTACAATCGAAAGTGTGAATTTTTGAGTATTTTTCTCATTTATATTCTTCATAATTTGTACACATTTCACATGCGTGTAAAAAAAATAAAAAAATATGTGTGTACTATTGCCATATGTAGCCGTTTGAGATCATGATATGAAGTCCTTTATATAACAACCGAGATCAAAGTTGTAAAGGTCATTGTCACATTCAAAATAAAAGTTAAATGTATCATGCGCGTAGTATTTTTAGTACACGTATATAACCGAACATTTGGAAAAATACATATCTTATGTATGACTTGAACCTTTTACAACTGGAAAGCACTATATTTCACTTGTGATAAATTGTTTGACCCAAGTTATTTGCCTTGTTTCTTTTCTAATATTATGTTTCCGTTCACTCCAAAGAAGCAAGTTCGGACCTTCGCTTACTTTGGCTGACCACAAACGATCCTTCCCATGAAATTTAACAGCTGCAATACACATGAAGACAAACATCATACCTAATAATTTGATCATAAACGTCTATTTTTAGCACAAACTAAATTACATATAAAACATTATACGTAAGTTTCTAAGAGAGCAAGGATGGAAGACAATGNAGATACCAACCATTAGTTCCCACTCCAGGCACCACTAAGGAAAGGAACCTGGATATCCAAACACCCTTTTATTAGCACAAGGTACAAGACCATCAATAACACCATTAAGAAACAATACTATTCTGCAAATGTCTAATTTCTTGAACCTCAATAGACAGTTAACTATATTGCATATTTAGCGTCCCAGATTGTTGACTTTTCTAAGTCAAAGCTAGTTGATTGTTGACTTTCCTAGGTCAAACATATTTAGCATTCAACAAATAGACAGTCTGACTAACAAGAACAACCCACATTCAATTGATCAAATGCCATTACAATTTAGCCATAATATACATACAAACCAAAATGTAGTAAACATTGTTATTGATCAAATTTCATTACAACCATCACCAACTACTATTTTGCGACCCAAATAATATCATTTAAGCTTCACCAAAATAATAAAACCATAAATTTAACACCATCACAAACTAACAACTACTACCCAAAAGAGAGTTGATGGTGGATGGATAAAGACATGTCAAGCAGTAAAATAAACATACAACCCAAACAAAACCCAACTGATGATGAGATAGTTTTTGTACTTGGACTACTGTTCTTCAAAAAAAATCAATAACACCTTGAAGAGCATTAATCCTCCTCAACAAACCAGGGATAATCACTACTGACCTTGGGCACATGGGAGGATCGAACCATCCCAGAAAATGACAGTTTGAGCCCTGAAACAACACAAATGTGTAAATAAACAACTCATTGTGTAAACTTGATATACATTTCACTAACTAACCAAACTTACAATTGTTGGATAGCCATAAAAATGACGACCTGAATTCCTGTTTGTCTAGGAAGTCTTGACAACAGCTCATTTACCACATGTGGAGACCACCATTGTTGCTATGTATTTCTTTTTTTTGGAATATCTATGTGTTTACTCCATTTTGTTATGGAAACAACGGTCGTATATTTGTGGACAACAAGTTTGAATGCGTTACAAAAAGTGTTAGGGACCAAACGTGCGAAGAAGAAAGTGGTGAAATGACCATAAAACCAGCCATGACACATCATCTAATGAGGAAAGATATCACTTATTATCTGTAACGGGCCTCTAGGGACCAAACGAGTCACCGTTCGCAATATTGCGGACGACGTAAGCAAAAAAAACCAAATGGGGGACTAATTGTGAGAACGAGGTAGAGTTCAGGGACCAACGGTGTAATTTACCCTAAACTTTACATATTCATCCATTTAAAGTAGAATAATATATTTGTCATCCAATATGCAATCTATACATACATATTTGGAATAGAAATATGCTTTGTTAATATAATCATCTCGATCATACCGTTTTTGTTAATGTGCATAATTATCTAAAAAGACATAGTTCAAAAAGACCGTCACCATTCACCAACCTAAGTACGGATGACATTATCTTGTGCTAGTAATTGTGATCAAATATAATAAAAATTCTGGCACATAAACGTATGTCTTGGATGGTTTATTTCTTTTTAAAATATATTGCTAGTTTCCTTAGCGGATGGATACTTTGTTAAGCATTACTCTCGTGTACAATGACACGAGGATTTTGACAATTGAAAGCCGCAATAACCGTTGCGTCAGTTTTTCCAACATTTTTCTGTGAGTGAAATAATCCTTTTGGTATCCCAATAACATCACCCTTCCTAGCCACTTTTACAAACTCACAATTTTCGGGCCAGGATGTGTTGAGTGTCACTCAGATGCTCCCCTTAAGTATGGTAAATATCTTTGTGCCCTCAGGGTGATAATGTGGACGAACATAGCAAGGGCGGAGGGAGAGGGTGGCTAGCGGGTGCTAGGCCCCATTCAATAAACTCAATGATTGTATTAAGATATCATAGTTAGCCCATAAATTAGTGTTTAATATACCACGAGCCTCTCTTAACTAGCAACTTTTCTATAATGAAAGAAAAAAAGAAAACAACCGACATGAAATATCTTCTTTCTAAGTGGCCACTAAAGAAAAATATATATAAAATTTGGAGGTAGTCATTTTCTACCTTAAATGGTTTTTATACTTCTTTAATTTGTTTATCTTTGAAAATTACTATTAATTTTGATTTTTTTTTCTCCCGTATCTTTTGACGTGTGTTAGTTGTTTGTTGCTTTACTCTTGACAAATATGAATTGTTTGTTGCTTTACTCTTGACAAATATGAATTGGTTATTAAATTTTGTATATATATTGTTCATTTTTGTTTTGTGTTCAATTATTGAAACTATATGACACTAAAGAGTTCAAGTCATATACAGGGGTCAACATGAGCCGGTTTGAGATGGTTTTTGGCTAAACAAAACCCCAAACTAAAAGTTTTGTTTTAAGTTTTTAAAACCAAACCCCGTACCAAAATTTTGGTTTGATTTTTTCGGTTTTTGGAGTTTAAAAGCACTTTTGCAAACAGTTAGCACATGAATTTAACAAAGTTATCTAAAAGATAAAGATTTGTAAATGAGGTAGATATGATCATGATGGTATCAAAGCCGTCTCATGGTAATTTGAGACATTTTTGACAATATTTTTTTTGTGTTAATTTAAATAATTTAAAAGACTTGTCAATAGATAGTTATATCATAA
Source organism: Artemisia annua (assembly GCA_014162995.1). Classification (NCBI taxonomy): domain Eukaryota; kingdom Viridiplantae; phylum Streptophyta; class Magnoliopsida; order Asterales; family Asteraceae; genus Artemisia; species Artemisia annua. Next base: position 205 of record LBNU01024330.1, on the reverse strand, counting down.
ATTTGGATATCCGAATTTGCAATGATTGTTTTATGTTAGACATAATATTTTATCTAGTTTTATTTATTTATTTATTTATTTATATTATTATTATTATTATTATTTTTAATTCGGTTATCCGAAATTTCAGATAACAGTTTTATATATCCGAATATCCAAACATCTATAATTTTAGAAAACTTTTATATGTGTTCCAAAACTATCC
>LBNU01024329.1:36544-50264 GCA_014162995.1 Artemisia annua | reverse complement strand
GGTGGAGGTGGTGGGTGGCAGTTGTGGAGGTGGGTAGTGGTGACGGTGGATGGTGGTGGGTGGTTAAATATACTATAAAACATGGTTGTCCGGATCCTGATCCTGATCTTAGGATCTTACGATTTTACGATACTGCAAAGCAAAAACGATCCGGATCTTACATAGGATCTTTGAAAGCTTAAGATCTTATAGGATCCCGATCTTTACCATAAGATCTTAAGATCTAATCCGATCCGATCCTACTTTTCTCGGATAACAAACTAAAAAACTGCAAATTTCTAGATTATTTTTGTAAGATTTAAAAAACAATATGTTAATCATATTAAACATTTCACAATCATAATTTAGGACAACATTTCGATAGAACATGTAACACCCCCAATTTTAAAATATGCAGCAGAATTTAGATTAGGTGTTACTTCATGGCACAATAGTTTAATAGTAGAAAACGATTTTTCATTTTAGTCGTTTTAAAAGATTTATCATTCGAATTTTATAAATACCAGAGTTTTACGAAATGAGGTCCCAGTAGTTTGAGTTTTCAAAATGAGGTCCCCCTTTGGTTTCAAAGTTTAAGAAAATGGGTTTTCGAATGATAGTAAAATTTATAGCCTTTATATGTATCCGTGCTCCTCCTTGCCATCCTTGCTCATTATGGACCTGAGATAAATACATGCTAAAAGCGTCAACACAAAGGTTGGTGAGTTCATAGAGTTTATAAAAATAGTTGTTTTCCAGAATCAAAAGAGTCTAGTGAGTCTATATTGTATGTAAATAAACAGTTGATTTTCCAAAATCAAATGTGAGTATATCCATAGTATTTATAGTGAAACAGTTGATTATCAAAAATCAAAGGTTAGGTAATAATTGAAATCAATACAATTATTTAATAAATAGTGGGTTGCGTTATTATACACCCATAGTTGGTTTGTTATAAAGTAAGTGGTGGGTTAAGTTGTTATATACCCATAGTTGATTTGGTTGCCCTAACCGGGTCAACACAAAATAGTTATAGTTTGCCAAGTGGTGATTTTCTAGTGATCACAAGTTATAAGTTTAGATAATATTTGTAACGAATACAAATATTATTAAAATGATTGCAATACTGTATCATGACTACAGTATCATTCTATTGCTCTAAGCCTCATGACACTCAACGTTTAACAGGCATCAAACATGATGTAAAATAGTGGCCCTCTGGATGGGTATTTGCCAATAACCCATAAGTGTGTTCAAATAAAGTGCGTTTGGTGGCTCATCCTAGCGAAACCAAACGGGGATTGTCAGTCCCAAATAGATCTATTCACAATTATTTACGTTCACTCGCAAGTGATTAAGGTGCATGATATGAGGGACTTCAAATATGGCAACAAGGGGTAAACTTAGGCAATAGTGAAAATCGCTTGTGATCATGTTTATAGTAGGTAGCTCTCCATGAGCTATAAAAGCGCATAAAAGTGGATTTATAAGTTCTTAGTAATTCACAAAAGTTTATAGTGCCTTTGAAAGTAAAAGCAAGTGTCATGTTTTAAAATCAAGTAGAGTGGTTTATCAACTGAGTATAAGGTTTGAGTTAAACTAGTAAAGTTTATATGTAATATGAGCAGGTATTTCCCCCGAAAGTAGTTCAAAATAGGTAAAAGGGTGGGGGCTATGGAACTCACAGTAATATGTAAATATATTTAAGAGTACTTGTAAAAGTATAAAGTAAGTAGTTGAGCATGTATCTCCCCCAAAGCATTTATAAAACAATTATAAAAAGAGTAAGAGAGGGGAAATGACTCACCTTAGTGGAACAGTAGGCAGAATAAAGTATTGTTAGGCGCAGAATGGGAATGGCTCCAATAGATGACCTAAATGTGGAAGTCTGAGATAAGTTTAACTTATCGAGGATAGTGATTTGAAGCAATGTCGGATGACGAAAAGGGTTTTGTGGCAGAGGTGGCTTGTGTTTAATGTTGCTTGTGTGGCAAAGTTTATGTTTAAATTGATTTCAAAATATTTGTAAGTATTTGCTCTTGGACAAAGTAGACAAAGTATTCAAGACGAGTAAGTTTCAAATTCGAGAGTAACCGGAAGATTTAATACAAAAAGTATTTACAATGAAACTATTGGTGAAAGATTATATTTTTTTGGTCCAATAATGATAAATACTATAAGTTAAGTATTCGAATTAACCATGTTTCGCGATACGATATATAAATATAATTGTGTTTATAATTATCTAAGGTTAGTGGATGATAAGTTGAAAAATATCCATAATATATCTGCTAAAAATTATATTACCTAGTTTTTTTATTATAGTCGAGTTCATGAAAATAGAACAAGTATAGAGATTTAACAAAAATCGAGCATGTCCCGTCCGTAAATATTAGTCTTTCCTTTATAACCCATTTATCACAAAAAATATCCCTGTTGTTAATGAAGCAATTGGGGTTGATATGTTAGCAGTGGAATATTTGGAAGACAAGGGGCAACGGACAAAATGTGTTGATGTGAAATAATGATGGGGTATGATTGCACCCTTTTGACTTGACTTAGTTCCTCAAGAAAACGTGTCTGTGTGGTTGTACGTATGGAAGAAAAGAAAGAACGACTTATATATAGAATTAGTTAAGTACTTGGAATTGCATGTGTTAAACATGAAGTCAACTTGTGGCAATGATTCGGGAGGACAAAAGGAAGAAGACACTTTGGTTTTATGATAGATTGGAGTGTTTACATGAACTCAATGATGGCATATGATGAAGGTGGTACAAAGTGTAAGAATGTGGTCAAACTAAGGTGATGAATAGGGTGGGAGTTAGTAGCATCTCGTCCTTGTGGATGTGTTGCCGAGAAGAAAGAAACAAGAAAAATCATCATGGTGATTTGTTTGGGTACGGTTGTGAGTATTTGAAGGTCAACTCATACTAAAAATGTGTTACACATGTTTAGGGAAAACATTTGTGAGGTTTGGGAAGTAACGAGTGAGTTTTAAATCAAAGTTCCAAGTTTTCAATAATTTGTGAAAAGTGAGTTTGGGAGCTAAACTTTGGTGACTTTTAAATGGGTAAATGTATACAGTTTTTAAAACGATTTGTTCCTCGTGATTCTTTGTTGTGAGATAAAACGGGATGTGTAAAAATATATATGTGTCGTTAAGAAAATTCATGAGGTAAACGACCAAAGTAAATGGCAGTTGGAACATGTATTCGAAAATAGTTATAAGGGTTTTGTGGGTTTTATTTTGGGTTTTGGGCTTTTGTGGGGTGTTCGTGGGCTGGGCCAACGAAAAGGAAAAGAAAGAAAAGAAATAAAAGGGTCCGTTTAGTGAGTTATGTTGACAAGGAAATTGGGCCGAGGCCAAATGGGTCACGTAGGCCCATTTGGCTTGTTTTGGGTATTGGGTCGAGGCCCAATATCATTAGTGAGTATTTAGGAAAATTTTCGTCTCGGGAAATTAGTAGATCGTGTTTGGTTAAAACGCAAAAATTTGGCCCGTAAAAACGGTTAGTTAAGCAGTGATTATAGATTATCCTTCGTTAATTATTTGAAATTGGGAGGGAAATTTTTGGGATATTACAGTGCCTACCCGTTAAACAGAATCCCGTCCCGGGATTCTAGGCTAAGGTAGTTGTCGGAAGACTTGTAAAAATTTCAGTAAAAGTGAGTGGAAGTTATTGGAACAAAATTTTTAGCGGGATAAGGTTGTTATGAAATCGTCGGTTGAGTAACACTCTAAGCGAGGTGTTGGAAGATAAAATGTATGGGCATAATCAAGAGATTTTTAAGTGTTGAAGCCATATAATTTTTGTAGAAGGTGGATTCATCGTAGTAGATGTGAAAATTGTTGTTCTCACGGTAATTTTGACTTGGGAAAAGATTTATTTTTGAACGAAGATGGTTATTTGTCATGTTTGAGGATTACATGGTTCACAACCTCTTGTTTTGTGAAAGTTAAAATATGTGGAACCTACCCGTTAAACTGAGGTGTTTGTTAATAATTGGTTTTTAACAAAGAAGGTTTCGGTCTGAAAACTTTGAGGAAGTTGTTGAACTTCAACTTTTGTAAAGAAAACTTGTTAAATAAACTTTTAAGTGACGACAACACAGAATCAATTCGCTTCCGAGTAAAAATTATATATAAACACTTGTTTTTTTTTTGTTTTTTTTATAAACATGAACAGTGATTTCAACGGCCGTGAACAGTACCGAACAGTAGTCCAACGGGCTACTCCCGCTTTTTAAATACCCCATTTTCCCAAAGTTTTCTTTTCAACAACATTGCTCTCATCAAATTTTCAAAATGCTTTATCCCGTTACCCTACTTGCGATCGTGTATGTTGTTGCCGCCACTATCTACTTGGCATATGTTCCAAAAGAAGACCGTGCATTTTTGGCCGTGATTTTAGCGTTCCTAGTACCACTTGTGGCCCTAGCGATTGCCATCTTTACAAACGAAGGGATGATTTTGTGCCATCTTACAAACGGAGGGATGGTTTTGTGCAAAAAAAAATTATGTAAATACAAGCAATAATCAAGAGGTGATAAAAAAGTACTCAAATATAAATTTTGAAGTTGTTGAGTCGTATGATTTGTGAATTTGACATGCTTTTTCTGCTTTAGTAGGTGCAAATAACGATATGAACGTTCTAACTTATTCTTTGTTATTCTACGACCTTATTGACGACATCGCCTTAATGGATCCATTTGAAGTGAATCTTACATACGACATAGGTATTACCTAGTCAACGTGATTTATCTACAATATGGTTTTTTTTTTTTTTTTTTTTTTTTTTTTTTTTTTTTTTTTTTTTTTTTTTTTTTTTTTTTAATCATTTTCGATGACACGATACGAGAAACATTTGAAGATTAAGACAAGATAAGACAGTGCAAGAAAAGATTTCAAACGAGCTTTTGGTATCCTCCAAGGATGTTGAGGAATCATACAACAACTTCTGCGGGCTTACGCTATCAACAAGATACGAAGAATCACACACATTTGCATCATATTGCATAACATAATTAGAAAAGATCAAAAATTTGTAAGAAATGAATTTAACGAATTGTATGCTAATTCCTAGCCAAATATGTAATGGGTATGGATCATGAGATGCACAACACAATGAAGAAAAACTAAAGAATAATTACATGATAAAAGTACACATAAAACCTTTCACAGAAATATTATGGAGCATCTGTGGCGAAAACAAGATTATTCTAACTTTAATTTTATGTAATTTTTTACATAGTTTTTTTAATTCTACATATTTTTATTTATTTATTATTATTATTTTTTTTTTGTAAATATGTAAATTTTTTTAGGTATAAAAGTTATTGGTTAAAATGACAGAAAATATAAGATAATTGGGGACATTGATAGGAGCGACTTATGTTGAGTTATAAAAGACAATGTTTTTTTTATTCACGAGCGATGCAGTTGTGTTAAATAAAAAACAAGAGTTAAGAAATAAGAAAAATAAAATAAAATAGGGTTTTGTCATGTGTCACCGAAGATACTTTGTGCTCTAAAGCATACAAGCTGTAACACACCAACCCGACACGGGTCAAAATGCCACATAATGGTGTCACTCAGAACATACAACGCAAGCGGAAGACTTATAAAACATACAAGTTACAAAGGAAATACTAAGGAAAATAAGGAAATACTAATTCTATACAAAGGGAAAACCAAAACCAAAAACAAAATCAAAATAAGTCTAAAAGAAGCCAAATCCAACTAATCCAAATGCAAAGGGTATCTATCGTCAGGATAGTCCACTAAGAGCTCCAACGCACTCTTCACTCAAACCCAGCGTCCAACCTAAGAAACCTGCCGCAGGAAAAGAAATGCGGCTGAGCTTAAAAAGGCCAGTGAACAGATATATAATAAAACGAATAATCGAAACGTATATAAGTATAAGAAAAGAAATCATAAGCTCCTACTGAAATGAAATGTCATCTGTCAAATGCATAAGAGGTCAACGATCAACTGAACAAATATCATAAGTCAACTGAATAACGTACAAGAAGAATCAAATATTAATACGAATCATATAGTAACCGGAATAAATGAGTTGATAGAACAAAGGTTTGTCTAACGAGATACTCAAATAGACACACGAAACATAGGAAAGCCATGAGCCGACCTAACGAGATACTCGAATAGGTCTCCTACCACATAATCACATATCATATATCCGACAAATCAAAGTGAACGAAGAGGGGAGACCTCTAAGTACCAAAATGGAGTAGCTAGCTCCAACGTGAAGAAGTGTAAGCACACACTCACATTCACCCTACACAAAATCCGACATACCTAGGATGCATCCATACGCCCCCTCCTACAAAACAAATCATATATATACACCTGCTCGCATGATAAGTATATACACGTATAATGGCCAAGAGTACTCATATCATATCATATCAAATGGGGACGCCGTGGATCAATCACACCTTCACAGAAAGTGTCATGCCATCGGTGCCTCGATGACACGCCCATGGTACCTCCATGAGTAGAATAAAAACTTGGGCATAAGAACGGAACAAATCATATCATATCCAACATTATATCATATCCAACAGAACATATCAAACTGAATCATATCATAGCAAATGAATAACCGACGAATCTCTCATCATAGAATTATATCAACGAATCATATCAATGAATCAAAGTCGAAGGGAGCATAGCAATTGCTTAGGGAATCATATCAAAAGAGAATCGTATCAATAGAGAATCATAGCAGAGTCAAAGATCGAAAGTCATGAGAATTCCCTACTGAAAAGGGATAGAATATCTGTACCTCAAACCGCAAACTGAAACCATATCAGAAACAAGGATAGGAAGTTACTCCTTCTTCAGCAAATCTACACAAATTAATGATCGTCTTATTATTTATAAGCTCATTTAAATCAGGTTACTCATTTTAGTCGGCTTTCCATTTTTAGTAACTTTCCATTTATAGCAGCTTTCCAAAAATAGTAACTTTCCTTTTTAAGTAAGTTTCCCGATTTAGTAATTTAATACTTTAAGGTTATAATTTATAATCAAATAATATTTAAGGGTTAAAATGACCAATATTATAGTTTAAGATCATAAATGTAAATTATCAAAGTTTAGTATTTAAAATGTCAAATAATTAACTTTGGGGCTTATACTGCAAGTAAATGTGAAAATGACCATTTAAGTACTCTGTCGTTCACAAATTGTAGTATCGACATCATTTTAGACCGCGATTAAGTTACTACATTTTAACCTCTTTTCTACTACGTCACAAAAATACTCACACACAACATAATTTAGAGAAGCAACACGAGCCCAAACGATTCACGCTTAACTCAGCTTGTACACACGTTAATGGATAATATGTGACTCACAACTAAAACACTGTTATACTCACTTCTATATATTTAATCATTCTCAAAATGGTCTTTTGTTAAAATACATCCCACGTACACAACCAAACATGCAATACCATGCAACCACAATTTAACATATCTCAACACACATTCAATCAGACTCATTCTGTAACACCCCAACCCGAAAAGGGCTAAAGTATTACATTATGGGGTCAAGTCAGAACACAAGTGAAACGGAGATACAATACAAGTACAAAACTTACAAGGATTACAAGAAAACAAGACAAGATACAAGATACAAAAGGGCATCAACAAACATAAGCCCAAAACAAGACTACTTCTAAGCATCTCTAAGTCCAGCAAGTGTCTAATAGGGTGAAGTCTTCTAAGCCCAAAACAAAAGCCTTCGTCCAATAACTCATCTTCCTACTAAACCTACCGCATGAGAAAAGAAATGCGGCTGAGCTTACAAAGCTCAGTGAACAGATATGAAGATAACAAGAAATGTAAAATAACAAGATAAGAGAATACAAGATGAATTCGTGTATGGGATCACGAGGTTTATCAAGGTCAAGTAAAAAGGGTCATCCAAGTCAAGTATCAAGGTTTAATATCAAGAGATTAACAAGGTTAAGTATAAGAGGGGTCGTCCAGTATATAATCAAGAATTACCAAGTCTTCAATGTCAAGGTTACCAAGTTGCAAGGCTTCAGTATTTAACCCCCAGGCACAAGCAAGAATCGAGTCAAGTATCCCAAGATGGAGTGATCAACTCCCAAGCAGTGAGGGGTCGCATTACACGTAAGCCCAATCACCAAGTAATAATAACTTTAGTCCAAATCATAAAGATGGCCGTAGCCCAAGCAAGTATCAAGACAAGACAAGACTAGGATGCATCCATACGCCCCTGCTGGCCAATAACATATAATAATAATAATAATAATAAATAATAATAATAATAATAATAATAATAATATAATAAAATAATAATAAATAATGAATTATAATATAATAATAATAATTAAATAAATAATAATATAATAATAATAATAATAATAATAATAATAATAATAATAATAGCAGCAGTCGATAACAAGAATCAGGGACGGCGTGGTACATCTCTCCAACCACGCTAAAGTACATAGCATTGGTGCATCAATACTATGGTTGTGGCTACTCCACAACAAGTAGCTCCTGGGTAAAATACTGAAGGGTCAAGTAGTCAAGGCTCAATATCAAGTACAAGTAGTAATCAAGTCAAAATCATAGGTTCAAGTCAAGGTTCAATATCAAGGTTCAATATCAAGAGTTCAATATCAAAGGTTCAACATCAAGGGTCAATATCACGGGTCAATGTCAAGGGTTCAATCAAGTAATATAAAAGAGAGAGAAAAGTCATGAGAGAGAGAAACAAGTGTACTCTTGCTGAAAGAGCACGAAATATCTGTACCTTAGTCCAAAAGCAAAAGCAAGATCAATAAATAACGAGAGAAAAGAATCACTCCTGCTTCACCGAACCTAGAAGAGAATGGACACGAATCAAGAAGAGTCCAGATCGCGTAAGTTACCTCTTTTAGTTATCTTTCCATTTTTAGTAGCTTTCCAAAAGTAGCAGCTTTCTATTTTAGGTAACTATCCATATTTAGCAACTTCCCACTTTAAGTAGTTCAAGAATTTTAGAAGAATTTCTATTTTTAGTAAGTTTCCTTATTTAGAAGGTTTCCATAAATAGCAAGTTTCCATAAATGGCAGGTTTCCATAATTAGCAGATTTCCACATTTAGCAAGTTTCCGAATGTTAACATATTCTTATAGGTTAGCTTCATCATGTTATCAAGTTCTCATGTTCGTATAAGTATCAAGAATCCCGTTTTGGAAAGGTTTTGTGAAATTAGGGTTTCATAGAATCACCGAACATGTTTTAGGGTTAAAAATGTCAATATCACAAGTTATGGAGTCACATATGATCACATACTCATATAATACATCAACTTAAGTCAAGAAAGTAAAATAAGCCAATATTACACTTCGCACCCTCAAGTTTACCAAGTTTCCATTTAAATCCCTTAATTATCTCATTTACATATTTAAGCCCTTAATCACAATAATAATCACATAAGCCACATAGTTATACAAGATGACATAAACAACCCCTCAAGATTAATTTAAGTCGACACATGCATCGTTTATCATATTTACATATTTAGTCCTTCTAGTTACCATATTTACAATTTAATCCTTCTAGTTAGCAAGTTAACACATAAACCACATAGTTAATCCAATAATCACATAAGCCCACCAAGTATCACAAAATTACCAATTAGGCCAAGCATGTACTCCATTTAGTCAACCCAACATTTAAGAACACACTCCAAGTGGAACATGCATTAGGGCACCAAACCATCAAAATAACACATTAAACATATATGTGACACATGCATATAAAATGACTAGTTTTATAACAGAATTTAGCCCACTAAACGAATTTTTCAAACATATCAGAACCCCAAAATAAAAATCACCAAAATTATCAAATAAGCACATATGTCTTGAGAGTCTACATGAATTTTCTCAGATTTTATTTTTAAGTGTAGCTCCATATGAAAAATCGTTTTCCCAGACCTACCCAGAAAATTTACTGCACAAACATGCAGAAAGTTTGTACTTAACATAACCATTTAAACACCTTAGAAAAATCCACAAAAATTCCAGAAGGTCACAAATAACCCAAATATAACTCCTGTAAAAGGAGAGCTTCTAATTACTTATGGTTTGGAGATGAAAAATCATAAACCACGACTGAAAATAATTTCTGCAATCACAGTTTCGACATATCATCACATAAAATTCAAAAACATAACCAAATCAAACTCATTCACATCCAAACCAATTGGAACACTTAATTTGGACCTTAAACTGAGTTTTCCAACAAAAATTATGAATTACCCATGTACCAAACTCGTTTGATGAAGCACACATATTCAGCTAACAAATCTGTCCCAAATCACAAAGACATAAACCCTAATTCCTTTACCCCTTTTAATCCAATAATTAACAAACTAATTATCTAATTCATATCATATCATCATTATAAACATGTTATCATCATCAAACATCAAAAATCATCAAGGTAATCAAAGTTTATCAATTCTCTCATAAAGATTATCATGGGTCGATTTTATGTATAGTTTATGTATATCAATTTGTAGCTTTTTGATTCTTGCGTATAATGTTATTCGTGATAAAAGGAATACAAGGAATTAATCAAGAGGGCAAGAGAAGATACCAAACCCTTCTAGGGTTATTGTTTGGTTCGAATGGATGAAGAAAACAAGAAGCAAGCCTTCAGAAGCCTCCAAATGATCTCCAATGTGCACCAATTCGTCTCACGAACACGTAGAATTAATTTCCAATGATCAAGAACAAGTTTGGCTGGTGATGGAGGTTGTGTGAACCGTACAAATGAGATGGGGGATGTTGGCATAAATATTAGGATATTTATATTACGATATTTAATCTAAACATCCTCTTCATGTTTTGATGATGACAAAGATGTAAGTTACAACACATAACGTAAAGTGTTTAAGTTACTTGTAATCATAAATCATCTATGCATTCATACGTCAACGACTCTCGACATCTCAACGTCTCGAGTATGCTTCAACAATCACTTAAGGTATGAATAAACAAGTGCTTAATACATCTCATGATCAAAGGGGTATTTAATTAATTATCACAAAGTTTATTTAATTATATAAACATATTATATATTTTTGAAAAACACTTTTGGTAATAAAGAAAAATGTTTTAATCATACTAAATATATGAATTCAAACTTTTAACCAAAATTAGTTAGTTTTTCACCAAATAAACTTTCCCCACTAAAAAACAAAGTTTCTGGCCGTTACAGCTGGGCGGCCCCCTTAATTTTAAGGGGGTCGGCCACAATTAAGGGGACCGGCCACGCTCCCCTGTCAGAAACTGTCAGAATTTTTCTCCTATAAATACCACCTTAAATCTGGTATTTTTCCTCACCTTTTGCACGAAAATTTTCAGATCTAAATCTCTCTAAACATCTTCTAAAAGCCTTTGATCATAAGATTATTAATCTTTGTTTCAAGTGATCCAATCCTCTACCATTCAAAGTGCAAGAGAAGAATATTTCTTATCATCAAGTCAAAGAAGTATTAGAGTATAGTTAGTATTGATGTGAAGATGTAGAAACAAGTTGTGTAAGTATATGTAATAAGTAGATCAAGATGATCTTACTTAGTAGTGAGTCATGAAGTCATGAAGTTGTGAAGTAGTGAAGAAGTCATGAAGGTGTGAAGTAGTGAAGAAGTCATGAAGTAGTGAAGATGTTGTGAAGTTGTGAAGTCGTGAAGAAGTCGTGAATTCGTGAAGAAGTTATGAAGTCGTGAAGTCGTGAAGTTGTGAAGAAGTTGTGTAGTGATTGAAGTCGTGTCGTGAGATTGGTTCTAGCTACTATTAGAACCCGACATTTAGCTTAGTGTCGTTAAATAATGTAAGCAACGTTGTGTAAGGTTTTCTCCGCCAAAAGGGAGCTTGTTGAGTAGTGAAGAAAACTCTCGAGTAGGTGACTCGGGGAGTGGAGTAGGGCAAGGAAGGAGACCTTGTAGCCGAACCACTATAAATCATCGTGTCCGGTTTGCATCTTCTTTCTCTTATCTCTTTACATTTACTCTTGCATTTATCGCTTTATATCTATGCTTGCATATATGTGTTGGGTGTTGCTTATATTGTCATGATGATTGATTGTGTTATAGTTGCAAGTTAATATTGTGATGATGTGCATAATTATATGATATGATCGACTACATTATTATTCACACTCCTCATATTGAGTTTAACTTAATAGATGATTTGATACAAAACGTTTTAAGATTTCAAAAGGAAAACATATTCACATAAAGATCAACCAAAGCTTTATTCATAAAACTAAGTTTTGAAAACAAACTCAAAAGTACACATATATAATTAATCATATTGATTATATATTGTTTTCATAATAAACTCTAATTGAAGGTTTTTCAAACAAACATTTTATAAAACGAAAAAGAGGGGAAAACTATTCAACCCCCCCTTCTAGTTTTCCACAATTGGTATCAGAGCCACGTCGCTCTAATTTTCAAAACAAATGGTTTTAAAAATTGAGTACGATCCATATATCAAATTATCTATTAAGGAGGATTAAATATGAAAAGTGTTTTGTTGATTAACTTGTATTAGTTTTGATGTTATATACACTAATTATACTAGCTCGAAATAATATTATGCTTAAAATAAATGTTATATGTTCGGTATCAAAAATCAGGAAGTTACACATCTCTCCGCAAAGTCAGAAAACAATTTTTTACAAAAAATAAAATTTTGAGTACCATCTGGGCGGCCCCCTTAAAATTAAAGGGTCCGCCTGTCTGTTTGACAGTTTTTCAAAAACTTTGAAAAATCATATAAAATTAACCGTAAGTCCGTAGAAGTCGTGCCACCCGGCGTTTTAAAGGTAATTGAGTCTACTTTCATTTAAAAATACTTAAAAATAATCATTTCAAAGTTAAATTTGTCAGAAAGGCAAAATACTACACGGTGGTCAAATATTTGTGTCTCGTTTTAACGTAAAACTTTTGGTTTACCTTTTCTTTCAAGTTGGGCATTCCTAGTTGATATACTTTTGAAAAATTAAGTATTTATGTTTTCAAAATATTGATCTTAATTAAATTATAGAATGGGGAGGAAACCATTTTATTTTCAAATAAAATCGAGCTAAGTAAACATTGATGTATATAATACACAAAACGACGACAATTGTTTTATGTGTTATGTGAACTTCTTTGTGATTTTAATTTTGTTAATTGAATATATTAGATGATTGTTGCCACTCTTATTTTAGCTAATTGTATATCTAAGCATATGTGCCATATTATACTTAGCTAGATCTTATGCTAGATTTCTTGCGTTAGGATTGCTATATTATGCTTGCATTGCATCTAGGTATAGATGGCTTAATGTTAGTCAAACATCTTGTAAATGAGTTAAATTTAGTCACCTAAATATTTCAAACAATTTAACCTATTCTCAACAACCCACTTAAACATTTTCAACAAATTACCTTGTTTTACCTTAGGTTGTTTAAATAAGAAAAATTGGATCATTTTAAAACATTAGTAATTATATAGAAGAAAAAGTATTTTCAAAATCTAAGTGTGTTCATTATACGTAACAATGAATAGTCTTTCACATAAACAAAACATATAACAATCATGAAGTAATAAGTCAACTTTCAATCGTTCACTAACCTTACTCATATATAATATTAGGATTAATGGAACACACTATCAAAATGTCTATTTATT